>VYZV01023834.1:2816-110669 GCA_013401275.1 Pandion haliaetus
CCACCATCCCTCCCCGCCTAGAGGCGGGTCCGACATTTTGGCGCGTCCGACATTTTGGGGCGGCGAATTCTTCCAAGTAAGTTCTTAAAGGGGCCGCCTCTGCAGCCTCCCTCCCCTGCCACCAAGGAAAACCGCGCCACACAAACCCATAACACCTTGCCCTTCTCTATAGAAGGTAAGTCTTCCTTGCTCCAGGCTTTCCCTCTGGTCTCAGGGTCTGGGATTGCTGAAGGCTGCCCTTACCAGTAAATATCAAGGTGATGATGTCATTGAGAACCTCCATGTCCTTTGTCTCCAGGTCTCCTGCCCCCTTCAGCAGCAGGCCCACATTTTCCCTAGTCTTCCTTTAGCTGCTCATATAGCTGTAGAAGCCTTTCTTGTCACCCTTTATGTCCCTCCTCAGATTCAACTTCTGGTGGTCTTTGGCTTCCAAAACCCTGTTCCTGCATATTCAGACAGTGTCTCCGTAATCCTCCTTGGTCACCTGCCACTGCTTCCACCTTTTGTATCCTTATGCACAGTGACAATTCATGTCTCCACCCCTCCCTTCTACTTCCCTATGGCTTGGCAGAGAGATAGCATGGCCACTGCCAGAACTGCTCAACCAAAGATGTAAATGGTTTGGCTGTCTTATAAGGCACATCTTTAGGCGACAACCCCATACTGCAGCAGCAGAAGTTGCAGCTAGCAATTGAGTTTTGAGGTCTTGAGTAAAATGACTGCAGTTCCCATCAGTGACTAAGCACTGGATTTCGTCTTCACTAGCTCAAAGTCAGAATCTGAATTACTGTGTAAAGGATGCTCTTTTCCCAGGCTGAGAGTCTGAAGTCCAGATTTAAGTCCCAATACATTTTCAGAACTTGGCAATAAACCCCCCAGGGAAAGATGGGTATAATGGATACAGCTTTAACTGTGGCAGAGATATTGAACAAAACTGGCATGCAGAGGACATGAAGCACGTGACTATTCTAAAGGCAATACTAATGCAGTTGCTGCTCATTGTCTTTTGATACATCTTTGTTAAACTTTGAATAGACTGTGATTTTGCTGGCAATGATGTCTTGTCTTATTAGACCAAGAGGAACTTATCCTGTATTGGCACGGTTCATGTTTTGGAGAGTCTCAGATTTTTCCTCCATTGGCTTCCTTCAGAGATAGGAAGCTATGTAACAAATTGTCTGAACAGCAGTTATGACATCATCAACCTATTACCGTGCTTGTCGATTCTGGACTTGTTACCAACAAGGTCATTATTGTGAGTATTTCTGCAATGCTGTGCAAAACCTAACCCATTCAACTCCAAAGAAGCAATCAGAACAATAAACTGGTTAATACCTTCTATCATAGTAGTTTGGGAAAAGTTGTCATTTTAATGCAGGCAAAGTGGCCTCAGGTGCAAAACGGACCAACCAGATATGGGCAAGTCAGCATAGAGAAAAGCATGAAATAATATTAAAGCAGGAAAGCCAGGGCACAGGTGACTTAATTTCCACGTCTGTACCCCATCTCACAAGTTGCTCAGCTCCATGGCACCCTCCGTGGCAGTGAGGCAGAGAGAGAAGGGGTGATGACCAGGTGGCCCCAACCACCCCATGCCGGCTGGTTGCCAGAGTGCCTTCTGGGCCAGGAAGGGCTGCAGCTCCTGCTGCCACTTCAATTGCTGCCATCTAGTGTCACCTTGTGGGAGGACAAACAGCAAAGGTGCCTGTTTTCACTATGACGAGGTCAGAGAAGCTGCTCCCCTTTTGCCTTGAGAAGTAAAGTGACTAGGAAGTGTGATTTCAGCCATGGGACAGGCTAGCTTGACACAGCTCTTATCTGTGTTTTACCTGCTAGCTCAAAGGCTGGAGCAGTTATCCAGGATCCTTGGGCTACAGGCACTTTTTTCCTAAAGGGATTTGAACCCACATAGTCTATCTCTCACGAAAGTGCCCTCAGTAATATGTAGGATAAGCACTTTCTGCTTCTAACTTGTTCCTGATGCTTGTCCTGCCGTATGAGATCACATCTTTGCCACTTCTAGAGATGCCACCACAGCGACCTGGACTGCTGTCTCGGTTCTGTGTTGTGCCAGTGATTTGGATCATGACTAAAGTGAGTGTTTTTACAAACTTCCTGAGGTGGGCAGGAATTCTGGTGTCCTCTTTCTCCTGCTGTGGTCCAGAACTGGGACAGGATCAATTGAGTTCTTGGAGTATTGACAGGGCATTTAATTTGCTCCCTCTGGGTATCCAGTTACCAAAAACTTTCAGGAAAGTATTATAATGAAACAGTTCTCTGAAACAATCAGATGAGATTCTGTATATGCTCTGATTATCTTGAGAAACAGCTTACTCACTTGATAATAGTTTTTTGGTTTTTTTTTTCCCATTAGGATGAGATTTTCAAAGACTTTCTTTTTCCTGATCACAGTATTGTAACTGATGAACACCCACTTATAGGGAAAAATCTGTAGGGTTTTTGCTAATGGATACAGTGGGGTTTTAGGGCAGAATCATGGCTCCTCAGGCATTATTTCTTTGACTGCAATTTTTTAGGAACAGGGATCCTCTGCAGTATATATGTCTATATGTGTATTGTCTAAGATATTAGCAGAACTATGCAAGCGCAAGTAAATATGGGAATGTTATGCTGAAAATCTCAGTTATTTCTAATTGATGAAAATACCCTGGTGTTTATACAAAGCTACACAGTGAGTCACAATGAAATGAAATCAGCAAAATACCAGACGTTTTTACATCCAAAACAGAGACAAGTGCCATATGGTCATAAAATACTTTTCTCCTTAGTAAATGTTTATGAAGAAAATGAATGGATAATTTCCAAAAAGAGAAACTTGTGTAATATTATTTTCAGATAACAGAAGTATTTTTCCTTTAAGATTTTTTTTCTTGTCATTTACTTATTTTCATTGTATATCAGATGACACATGAAGGTATCTACTAAACCACTCATAGATATATCTTTATTGTGCCTTGATGCCTGACTACCAATACAGCAAAAAATATGGGCAAACGTTTTTCCCTGCAGACCGGAAAGCCCTGACTTACTGTTTGATGAGATCTGGTGCCTGTGGTCAGACTGAACTGTACCCAGTAGACGTTGAGCCTGGTGGAACCTGATGTGGAAGACACTTCTCACCTCAAAGCTTGGTCTTGAAAGGTACTGAGTTTGATGGGAACTGAGCCCTCTAAGGAGATGGCAAGAGGTACTGTTTCTCCTTCAATTATGTGGAATTGGGTAGAAGCAGATTTAGTCCTGATACTAAGTATTCGCTTACTGAGCTTTTCTGCACTAACTGGAATAAGTTTTTTCTGCTTCAATTGCTTATGGATCTTTTAGTAATGAGGATACTAAGCTGTTGATGGATGTCGAAAATATGAACCAGCGGATGGGGCATATGATAGAGCAAAACAGATAGTATGGGTAGGTAGCAAGTGTTTGCTTTCTTTTACAATATAAGGACAAGGAATCATTAAATGAAACTAGTAGGGGAAGTTTCAAAGCAAACAAAAGGAGGTGGTTTTATTGAGAAACACAGTTAAGCTGTGGAACTCCTTGCTAAAAAATACCATGGCTGTTAAAGGTTTACATGGGTTCAAACACAATTGAGCATATTCATGGGAGAAGATCTACCAAAAGCTATTAAATAGATAGATATATTTCCAGCCAAGGAAATCTCAACTGCAAGTTGCTGAGGTCTAGAGAGCATGAAGTCTTACTCCACGCTTCCCTTGTTCTTGTACTCTTCCTTACGCATCAGTTTCTAGAACTGGACAATAGGCTGGATTGACCTGTGATGTGAATCACTATATCTATTCTTAGGTAGTGTAGCTACATGTTTGAACTTTGTCTTTCTGCCAATAAAGATGTCAAAAAGCAGCTTTCAGACTCAATTCTGAGCAGTCCTCTGTAGCCTGGAGTGGATTCCAGGTAGCAGGAGAGATGAAGAATGTCAAGAGTGCAATATGATGTGCAATGTGATAGCCATTCTGGGAAATAAAGCAATGGGAACAAACAACATTTTTACTGCCTCTAACTGGGAGAAGAATTATTCATTTGACTGAGCTGTAGACCTTCAGGTTCTGTGATAATGCACTGCCTGTTCTTGTATGCAAAATGAAAGTCACAGAAAAAAACCATAGCCATCGGGGTTCATCCAGATTTGTTGCTGGCTTTGAGCATTAACTTTACCTGGTGCCTAGCTTCAAAACCAGCTATTAGCTAATCACATTATTAGCATTTTTATCTGTTTTGATGGTATTTCAACCAACCATTAAGCTTGTTTTTTTTCTTTAACTTGACTATAGTTTTGACATTTACAACATGCCAGTTTTCCTATGTCACTGTTCATTTGGGCCAACATAAAGCATCCTCAGTTATTTTCTAATATTTGAATTATTCCGGTTGATTTCTGTTACACTGGAGAATTTGCTATCCTGGAGCCTGTGCACAAAATCACATCTAATATTCAGAGCACCTTGCTTAGCTGATAATGAGGTAGGAAGTGTGCCTTGTGGGTTGCCCTGTATGAATTGTCTGATAATTTACCATGGTCTCAGTGGTAGTACTGGCAACCAAAATCCATGGTTTGTTTGCAAATGGGTTTTTCTTAATCAGATGAGGAGGTATATGATCTACCTTTAGCTTTGGTTCACAAACTTGAGGGACCATGTCTGCAATCAGTAGATCTTTCAGGTTTTTATTCCTTTCATAAATTTGTATGCTGAAAGTTAGTTTTCATGTTTGTGAGACACAGGAAAAGACAATGTTTATCTAGCCTCTTTTGTTAGCTAAAGATGATGATAAGCCATTCACAGCCAGCTGACCTTCTATCTACCAATCCAATCTTTTGATTCCTTGATATGAATCCAGCATTCAACAAGAGAGTGCTGGCATTCACATTTCTGTGTCTCAAAGTTTAAATGCTGATCCTGAGTCTTTACCAGTCTAGATCTAGACATATTCTGGAGTAGTCTTTGAGACTACAGTGTTGGTACTTCAGACTCAAAGGTTCTTTAACTCTTGCAGTTTCTCAAAGTTGTTGTACATCCCATTGCCACTGGGTTGGCTGGCAGGACAGTCCTAGCAGTTTGCTGGTCGTTGCTGCTGGATGAAGCTCTGTGTTCCAAGGACTGCTTCAACCTTTCGTTCTCTGTTGATCACAATCCTCTTTGCAATCAGCCTGTAACCTTGTTGAGCATGCACTGAAGGGAGCAAGGGCTATTGCTTCTGGCAGCTTTCCTTTTGGTCTGTCTTTTCTAATATATTTACATAAATCTTTAATTCATGTATTCCCATGATACACTATTGCAAGCTTTGAATTTCACCTGTTTAACTTGTGGGTTTTCTTGCAATGTTAATGAAAAGGTTTCTGGCATCCTTTTAGCATATGCACCTTTTTAAAGCTTGATTTTAACAGAAGTACTTTTTTTATTGTAGTTTTTACCATTTTTGCTGGTAGTTCTGTTGTTATCCTGTTGTACCCATACCATACATGCTCACCTAGGACTGTGTGTGTGTAGAGAGCTCTAATCCTTTGCTATTCTTGTAGCTTGTTCTGAATGCCAAGCATTATCTTAATTTACTATATTTGCCACCATGAGCAATTCCACATGTAGCTTTTTTGTGGGCTCAGAGAGAGCAGGAACTGCTGTTTCAGCATGTCACAGCACATAAACTACTCTTCGGTAGGTGTTTCTGCACAGGCTCTTACCCTGTGGAATACAAAAAGTAATCCAAGAGTGTTTACTCTGTGTAGCCAAAAGCAGCCTTTGCATGCCCCATAGCACAGCTGCCATGGTATTGCTTAGCCAGTGGTGGGTTGGGTATGCTCCCTTGCAGAGCCTCCTGAAAAAGGAAGAACTCTGAAGCAATGTCTTAAGCTATCTAGAGTCTCATTTTGTCTCCTGTCTGGCCAGGCTAACAAGTGCCACCTCACTTCAAAGAAGGCTCCTTACCCAGGCTTCATTTCAAGCAGAAGGGAAATAAGACAAGCCAGGCTGAGGAACAAAAAGCCTGTGCTCTACCTTGGATCATGCAGCAGTAACCACTGCCTATATTTAACATGGGAGAAAGAGCTTTTCTATCCCAAGATGACCCCATGGTACCCACACTATGCATATACAGCTCCTCCTACTCCATCTGGACCTCAGTTAAGTGTATTGGTGAGGACCAAGCCCAGCTGATTACAAAATGGGGTCGGTGGGTCTACCAGGTCCCTGAAGGCTCCATTACAGGGTTAAGGGCTGGCCTCACTCCATACATTTGTACTTTCTTGCTATACATTAAGCTCAGCAGAGTCTTGTGGTAAAAGCAAATGGATCACAATGGCATGGAGAAAAAGAGAAGCTGTTTCCACAAGGGTTCTGCAAACCCTGTTTGAATTCACTGTGTGCTACCAGAACAGAAAGCCATGTGCAACTAAAGGGAATATGAGAAATGAAAATAGTCTGCTGGCTTGTTTTCAACTTGGTATCTGCCTTCCTACCTTTGGTACGGGAATATCTGGTGCTGTGGTGTTGGGAAATAAACAGATCTAGCTGGAAGCAACAGATCTGCTTCTTTAGTCTCACAGCACAGCAACACTTGAATAAACATGAAATGTCCCTGGGAAGAGCCCTCCTGAAGCTACTGCCAAGTGACAGACGGATGAGTTGAAAGGTTGCAACGAGGGAGAGGAACAGAAGGGCATGTTCATTAATGCAAAATACAAGGAGAGAGCAGGGAGAGCCAGTCCTTGAGGAGGCAGAAAGACTTGATACTTTCTCAGCAACTGAGTACTGCCACTGGGAAATATGGTAGTATGGTAACAGGATGCTTTTCTGTTTTTTTTCCTAGTTAGAGAAATGTCCCAGAAGCCTCACAGACGAGGGAATAGAGCTTTGGCAGGTATCTGTAAGCCCACATAATGCTTTCACTGTATGTTGTGCTGAGAGGAGGGGAATTTTAAAAGCCTACCACATTACCCCATCCTTTCTACATGTCTTGTGCTTGCTGTAGGGGTGAGGTGGGAATCACCTCACCCAGGTATGTCACTGGAACTCATACAGCATTGGGTCTTTTTTTGTGGCAATTGTTGCTATTTCCCATTATTAGTTAGCAAAGTAATTTTAAGTCCTAGTCCCACACTAGAAGGAAACTAGAGGGAGGGTATGCAAAGTAACTGAAATCAAGTCTCTTATTAATTTCAGAAAGAGCTAGGGTGAGGCCAGATCCTGTGTTGCAGGTAGTGTTCCTGGATGGCAGTCAGTGAGAAAAAAGCCTTGGAGATTTTATCTAAGATGGCAGCATAACAACAAGTGAAAGAGCTTCTGAGGCAAGCTCTTGTGAAAGAGAAAGACGCTTCTTTTCACTTCCACTGCTAATTTTGTAACCAGCTAACGAGCTAAACTTGTTCAGTTCTCATATTCTGTGAGTACCATATTGCAGCTCTTTGCTCTGAAAAGGAAGATGTCCTTATGCTGCATCCAAGGCTTGCACAGCAGTTATATGCTTGGCTAAATGAAGGTACTGTAATCCTCTCTGTGTATTAGAGATCCTGATTTCTCCAGGTCATGAAAAGCCCATTATTTTAAATGTAAGCAAACACACATGGCCTGGATGTGTAAGCCTAGCCAGCATGGGCTCTGAAACTACTTGCTCTCTTTCTAAGGTAGGTACTACACATCTCCTCTTCCTTCAATTTTTGCCTCCTGTCACTAGCCCCATCCTCTGACCTGCTGCATCTGAGGGAGTCATCAGAAGGCAACCATGTTGCTGTTCCCGTAGGGTCTGATCAGTGGGCATAATCCCCCACTTGATGCTTTGGAGGCTTCTTCATGTTCCAATTTTTTTCTGTGTTTTAAAAAGGCCAAAAAGGACCTCATCACAAGTTAACAGCAGTGTTCCCTATTGACTCTTACAGCACATACCCACTCTGCCTGGAGCACGCAAGCAGAGAAGGCAGAAGCTAGCACAGGACCTCCATGGTCTAGAGGTGACTTTAGTCCTGTTCAGTTAATCTACACCAATTTTTAAGAATCCATGAACTTGTGACACAGCTCTGATTTTTTGCTTCTGGAGATTGAACATTTGATACCTCTGAAGATACCAAATGACCAATATATACAAATTTCTGACATTTGCTTTTCCTTACGTTCCCCCCCCCCCAAGTATATATCTATTTTCTTACTATATATAGATATTTTACTGAAATCTGGAAGGTGATGCTTGTCATTGAGATTTGTGTCTATGTTTGAGCTGGGAGAAGAGCAAGGAAATTTTGCTCAGAGAAGAGGGTGAAAAAGGCAATCTACTTTTTCAGTAGTTCTTGACCAAATCCAGAAAGCTTCCTTTAAACCAAAAGGTGTCCATGATTTCACAGTAGTTTTCTTCTGCGTTACTGAAGGTCATTTTCTAACACACAACATTTAATGAATAAAGTGGCCCATTGAGAGAGAAGACAGATGTGATCTGCAAGCACTGAGGAATCTCAATAGACATCAACAGGTTTTACTTATCTTGTGGGGGTAGTTTGGGAATAGTTTGCCTCTACATTATAGACTTGCCAGTACACCAAGATGCTATTAACATCAGAAAGGATTCATGGCTACAAAATGCTCAGGGAGCCACACTGAGTTACGTACAGAACAGAAACCTCGATACAAGATGTCCTAAGCTAAAAGTCTTGCACAACTGACATGCAAGTGCAAGGGTGGGTTATGAGGCAAGTATTGTTGCTAATATGAAAACATCATGTGTTGCAATAGCAGGAACAGGTGCTTCCAAATAAATTTCATCTCCTATCAAAAAGTAATTTGTTATCATGCAAATAGCTGATAGATCTCAGACAACATTAATATAGAACTAAAGACATATGGCCTTGAAAGTAAAATACAGCTGCATACCATCAGGAATTAGACACAGTTCCTGTGCAAATGGATCAAATCCCACAGCATCAGCATGGAGATGAGGCACACCACTGAGTTGAGAGAGCATTCCAGAGAAGTGATATGAAATCCTGTAAACTTCCATGTCTCTGCTTATGCATAAAAGATGAAAAATTGCTCACCAAGTGAAGATAGCTATTATGTTGAAAATTTAACAGCAATTTGATTGCTTGCAATCCTGGAAAGCATGTTTGAACTAGAAGATATTATATTATTCTACCTATCCAGGACAGTCTACTTAGATACAGAATACTTAAAAGAAACCCTTCAGGGGTTAAGAGAACACTGGGAAAACTTACCTTTTGAGAAAAGTAATACCCGGCCTAGAAAACTTGAAAATGTCCAGAAAAGACAAAACATTTCAACAGCATGTTCGCTAAAGTGTTTGTTTAAAGGTCGTTTTAATTTTAAACGCTTCTATCCTAGCAAAGATTTAGTTACACACCTGGAATTAGGTATTTAGACATTTACTTAAGAAGTATGTATCTCCTCCTAGCTTTTGGGATCATCCTCTGTACCAGTCCTGTCCTATGGCATTTTCCATCCTGATGTGGGTAAAGGGGCTTGGACTTCTGAACTTACTGCCACTGAACATAGCAAGATAAAATGCAGACATGCAAAATTCTCTAAATACCCAACTATAAAGCACCTATATGTCCAACTCATGCCAGAACTTCCTCTGTGAAATGCTTCCACAGAAACACCAGGAGCTTTAGCTCCTTCAAGGATGACTGGGAATTAAGGGGCCTCATCCCACCCCGAAACCTGGTTCTGTAGGAGAGGCAAAGCTTTCTGGCTGAAGTAAACTCCTTCACTTGTAGTTGGAGATCTGACTGTCCTTTCTCACTCAGACTGAGATCAAAATATCAAATACTTGCCTGATCCTTCTGCATTGCCTTGTTACAGACTTGAGTTCTAGGAGCAGATTGCATCAAAAACCTTAGAGTCCAGGGAGAATCAAACTCCAGAATGACTTGATTTCATGCCCATTGATTTCCCTGGGATGGGTTGTGGTTGTACTGGCAAGGTAGTTACCTTCTGGTTCAAGACTATGAGCTGTAGAAGTATCCTTCAGATGGAGGCTGTATTTCCTTGAACTCATCCTACTCTATAACTACAGAGACACAGGTGGGTGTGAGTTCTGATGATGGATTGAAGCTCTAAGCACAGTGAGAATAATTTTAAGTGAAAACAAATGCTCTAAGTTTTTGACGGATATTTTGCAAACATGACAAGAAAACAAATTTCAGTTCATTTCACACGTTCATTCAGGAGATGACTTGATAACAAAAGAATATCATGAGAGGAAGGGAGTGGCCTGGCAGAGAAACCACCACTGCAATGCGTAGATCAAAATTTTTGCATGATGTCTGAACAGAAGTCTTTTACAGAGAAATACATCGTATGCTGCCTGGCACTGTGTTCCTTTTTATTGGGCAAAATACATGTAAAAAGGAAAGGCCAGATTTTGCCTGAAAACACTTCTCTTGCAAAGAAGCCTAACTTAAGCAAACAGCCTTGCTAGGGTCTGATCAAAAGCCTGCAGAAGTCAGCGACAGGCTTTAGTCCCTTGCAGAGACCTTGCTGCCATGCCCAGCTCTGTGCTGGAAGGGTGCAGCTGGGAGCCTGTGCCTGCAGTTATCTGCTCAGGTGTGCACCTGCTGCAGCAGGGTTAGTCCCTCCGTAGAGAAATCCACTTACTCATGTTTACCATCTTGCTGTGGTACAAGCTCTAACAAGCCTCCAGCACTAACTGGCTTTTCATGGCCAGAGTTCAAACGTACAAAATGAAGCATACTCCATGTATTCAGACTCTTTCTACTCTTTAATCAACATCTTTCTATTACTCCCCTCTCTTATTTTGCCCTTTTTAATTTAGCGTGTAAAACAATTACACCTTCTTCCTTTCTCTAGTGTACAGAGATATGTTTCCACTAATTACAGCCCCCCCAATATCTTAAGAAAGATCCTATGTAATCTTCTCAATGACTGCAACCATCTTTTAGCTTGGGAATGGAGTTCCAGCTGTGACCCTACACGTGTCAGAGACACTGTCACACAGGTTTCGCATTTGAAAAATGGTTGAACTACTGAGAATTTTACTTTGCACTGGAGAAGTGTTGGATTACTCATAATATTAGGGGTCTAGTCTTCTTTACAGTGTGACCACTTTGGTAGTAAAAAGGGGGTTTAGAAGAAATAGAAATTATACCCTTAAGTAGGATTGCCAACTCTCATGCTGTTATTATGAGTCTCACAGTATTTCGCTTGAAGTCCTAACTCCTCAGGGCAGGTTCTTGGGTGATGGTCTCAGCTTTCTTTCTTTCTCCCTTTTTCTTTTTTTTTTTTCTTTCTCTTTTTTTTCATTTCATGGGGTATTTCTAGCTCCTAAATTTATACAAAAAAATCTTCAAAACTTCAGCTTGATCCAGCAGGATCAAGAGGCAAAGAAAAGCACATAAGAAATATAATAATAATAAAAAGATTTTTGAACTAAGCTTATGAACTAAGCCCATTTCCAGAAGAAGGCTGAGGACTGACCATATCAAGAGACAGAATAGTTTACCAAACTTCTAAAGCCAAAGAATTGTTGTGAGTTTACTGATTGTTATGAGCACATGTACCTATCTTAATCTCCTTCATCTCAGTCCTTCACTGAGTTCTCAGGATGGTGACCCTGGCCAGATCCTTGGGTTGATACTGTAATAAAAATTATGTGTGGAGCTTGGTAACACCACCTATAATTAAGGTTTCCTAACCTTCTGTATTTTAAGATCCTGTTTTTGGTTGCATATAATTTGCCAGATTAACTATTTAGACTGAAATTACTCAGGTGCTTGCCTGGGATAGAATCTTTTTCCGAGTAAAGTTTCATCTGTAATGTTCAGCTGCTTCCCAGAACAGGTCTAAGGGAAAAAGCTCGTTTGAAAACAGTTTGCATGTAAAGAGTTGAATTGGTTTCACTGACAATTGCTAGCATTTGCCTGCTTTGCGCTAGAGACCAAGGCTTTGTCAGGAAACATGCACTGCTGCCAGGGGTGTGCCTTATGCTATCCCTGAGAAAATTTGTTCAAATTCGGCTCAGTTTGGAGCCCCTGCAAATCACAAGGTCACAGATGTTTGCCTAACCTTCAGTTAAAAACCTCTGCTGCTATCCTGCAGCCTCCTAAAGCAGCCTGTCCTAGTACTTAACTCTTGTTAGAGTGAAAGAGGCTTTCCTAGTATCTAGCTAAAATCTTCCTTGCTGTAAAGTAAGCTAAATTCTTCTTGTACTACAGTGAGTGGACGTAAAGAACAACTGGTCACTGTCCTCTTCAGAATAACTTTTTATGTATTGGAAGACTGTTATCATGTCCCTGCTCAGTCTTCTCTTTTCTAGACTAAACAAACCCCATTCCTTCAACCTTTCCTCATAGTTCCAGTTTTCTAAACCTCTTATCATTCTTGTTACTCCCCCTCTGGCTGTTTTCCAGTATATCTACATCTTTTTTTTTACTGTGCAGTGCCCCAAACTGGACACAATAGCAGTAATGCAGAAGAATTACCCATCCTGCTTCACATACAACATTCCTTCCAATATGACCCAGAATGAAATTAGCTTTTTTTTTTGATCAGCATCATGTTATAAATGCATATTCAATTTATCCTGCACTGTGACCTTCCTCCTGGTGGTGTTGCCTACTCCTTTACTCCTAGTTTTGCTAACATTTTACTTCTCCTTCCTAAGTATAGGGCATTGCATTTGTCTTCACTGAATTTCATTTGGTTAATTTTAGATAATGCCTCCAATTTATCAAGGTCATTTTGAATTCTTATCCTAACCTCTTAAAAGCTTTCAGCTCCCTCCAGCTTGACATTGTCTGCAAATTCTACACATTTTCTCTCTTTTCCATTATCCAAATCATTAACAAAAATATCAGATAGACTAAACATTACAGAACCTGGTAGGACCACACTTGAAATGCCTTCCCAGCATAATATTGAGTAGCAAAATTACTTTTTACACACCCTTGACGGGTGTGTGACCTAACGTATTTACATGCTCCTGTTTTCAGTAGCAACAAGAATATCAAAAGCAGAGGATGGGAGGCAAAAATCCTGGCCCAGGAATCCACTTTGCTGCTGCTGCTGTGATTGTGTAGTGAAGCCTCCCCAGGAAGAGAAGTGGCATGCTATTGTGGGTATGTGTGGAGGGAAGCAGAAGGAGTATGGCAGACTAGAGAGCAGAGATAACCTGTAAGAGGCAGAAGGGCTGGTTGAGAACCATGGCACATTTTAACCAGTCTCTGTGTAGATGGTTCAGGGAGCAGGACCTAACCATCTGCCCTGGCAAGTAAACCTATGACCTGCCAAAGAATAGAACAGCTTCTTGAACCTGCCAGTGTTAGTTCAGCATCAGGGGTCGAAGGGGTTGTGCAGCTGTAGTCTCAGGCTGCTGAGGACCCCTGAATGTATTTAAGAATGGGAAGGGTTGTACAGCTGGACAGGTTATTGTAGAGTAAAAAAAAAAAATTATATATATATATACACCAAATAAATCTGTGAAGGTTGCAAAGTCAAGCATTCAGAACTCACAAACCACAGAAATGATGATGGAAATTTAATTTATCCCCCTTCTGGGTATGCTTTACAAAAGTTTATAATAGCTTGATTTTCCAGTAGGACTCTGACTTAAGGAAGATGGTATTAAGGAGCAAGTAGTTCGATAGTATTACTGCTTGTCTTCATAGTTCAGTGTGTTTCAACATGCTGTATTTACCACACAGTTGGTGCTTTTGTAACACAGGCTAACAGTGGAGTACATTTAACTTTATAAAATTGGCTTTCTTTTAAAGTCAGGTTATAGACAATTCTGACCAAAACCAAGATGATGAGGAAAAAAAAGAAAACCGGCAAATGATAGTCAAAGACTATGCTGGCTATGCCTATCTTCTTTACTCATAGTTTAAGATAGTTCTGCTGGAAGAGGTTGGATGAAGTTGTATGATATTGGAAACAGAGGAATATTTTTATGATGAATGGTGATCAAAGACAGTGATGGAGGAATCACCATTATTGATTGATGCAGGATATCTTTTACAAGCATCAGCTGTCAGGCCAATCAGATATGAAGCACTTGTGGCCATTACTCATCAGTCCAGGCTCCTGAAAGACAGAAACATGCAGCTACTGTGCACCAGGAGGACTTGGCTTACAGGCAAACATGAAATAAAAGGATTTTTCATACTTTTTAATATGAAAACATCCCTTTTCTAGCAGTCTTTTTTTTTTTTTACTGTGGAAATAATCCTGAAAGACTTATAAGCGTCAAGAAACAATGTACGTTAGGAAAAGGCTACGGATTATTTGGTCTACTGCCCCTTCTGAGACTGGAGCTTCCTTGGATCAAACAAAACACAGAGAACACGGAATTGCTGCTCCTCTGGCTTTAGAGATTTTCTTTTTGTATTTAAAAAGTAAAAACTTGTTCAGCAACCAGTATCTTTGCAAGCTAAAGAGACTTTTTAGTGGTATGCTGAACTTCATGTCCTCTTACTAATGACATAAATCCACCTTAGGCAGAGGTATGGACATTGGCATAATATCATGAGTTACAGAAGCTTTGAAACAGATCTAATGCTTAAACAAACTTCTGCAGTTAAGCAGGCTTTGGAATTGTATCCTTTTACATTGCTTTTATGCTGTTTACTTCAGCGATAATTTTAATGATAGTGTTAATAATGGACATACTGTGCAAAGGTACTGCTCCCCTCAGATTCATAGTAGATGTAGTCCAATCTACTGAAAGCAAGAACTGATTCTGACTAAATTTTAGGCACCCCGCGAACCAGTTGTCCTGAAGTCTACTGCCTGAGTTCTTTCACGGGTCAATGGAAAGAGTCTGAAAGCCTGCAAAATTTCCAGGCAGAGGCAGACACATTTGCCCTCTGGAAGCATTCACAAACACCTACTTCTTTCCACTGACTATACAGGAAATTTGGCACTTTCTTTCAGGGACAGGTTACTTATACACCTAAACTTTAGGTTACAGGTTAGGAGGTGACATACACAGTATATATTTGGTTTCTGCTTTGCAAACAAGGGAGAAGCACTGTGTGCTCTAAAACATGCAGTGCATTGGAGAAAGTCTAAGGGCAGTGGGCCTTAATCTCATTTCAGCCAGGTGTTAGCCTGGGGTAACTCACTAATGACAGTGGAGTCTTGCCAACTTAGCACCTGTGCAGTGAGATCAAAACCAAGTCCATTAATGATGCATTTTAGAGCTGGCTAGAGAACAGCGGTTCCACTTCATGATAACTTTGAAGGTTGCAGAATTGATTTTTTTCCTGTACTGGAATGAAAACAAAACTTTCTGAGCATTTTGTCAGAATGTATTTGAATGGAAAAATACATTTTTGGATCAAAAAGATAAAATTTCTGTCTGCTGTCTCCCTCTTTCTCTTTTCTTCCAATCTTAGAAATGCCCCCCTGCCCCTAGCCAACATGGTCACTTTTCCATAAAGCCTGTCAGCCTCACAGAGCAGTTTGGTTTGGCAAGAAACTTCAGCAAAAGGACTTTCCAGCCACAGCCATGGGGCCATTGCATGCAAAGATATAACAAGCAGAGAGCAGGGAATGGACAAGATAAAAAAGATACCAAAACAATGGCTGCACTTTAATCAAATCCTTTCTTGAGGCTTGAGAAAGCTTCTATAACTGTGTGCATGTTTTTTGTTTTTTAATTTCCATTTCCATTGGCTTGTCCACTTGTGACTTGCAGCTGAGGCTACAAGCAGTAGTGCCAAAACACCATGGGAAAGACCATACCTTCTATTTTTCTGACCATACAGTGGTATCCTCAAGAGGAAACAAGCTGGTTCTCATGAAATTTCTAGCTGAGGCCAGGCTGGGTCACACGCTAGTTTGCAGTGTTGCCAGCACAAGCTAAAGACGACAAAGAGTACAACCATCCACAGGGCAAGGAGAAATTTGGGGCTATTACTCAGATTTTTTGAATGGCCATAAAGGTAACTAGTTGTCATTGGTTTTGGGTGCAGCTTGCCTTGACTGCTGATTGATTAGCCTTCAGACATGGTACTCTGGTAGTGACTGTCGGTTACTAAATATCAACAAATCCATCTTTTTTTCCCTTTTGTCCGGAGCAAGAGGTCAGAAAATTGTACTGGCTCTGAAAGCATTAATTCAAGCCTGTTAAATTGCTACTCTGTACTTTTCATGTCAGAAGTATTTTCCAAAAATGCATGTGTCATCTAATGTGTTACTTTATTTAGAAACAAACAAATATTTCCTGGAGATTGCTGAATGTCAGTTACATAAAATGCAGTATTTACCCCTGTTTGACTCCTGCTACAGCAGACAGAAAAGAAAGTTCTTATATCCACATTTAAGAGCAGCTACTATGGCCCATTAAATACTGTCCAATTTTGTTATCATTCTTCCTCTCATCCCTCCTCCCCCTATTTTTTCTACTTAAATAGAATGGACATTCAGAGCATCTCATGCATGTTGGAGGAATTTCCTGATGCTGGCGACAACCTAATATAGTGGCAATCCCCCCTCAAGCAGTCCAGCAGCAGCAGGAGAGACAAGATTTTGGACTTGCCATCTTTACAGAATGTTTCTGTCGACTCAAACTGCAGTAGAAATAGAAAAAACACACACTAGAGACAGCACAATAACCAGTGATACACTAATCCCCTGTAGGTCAAACTGAGATTACTAATAATACAAACTACTAATTACACAAAATCAAAACTTAAACTGACAAGTGAGGAATGTGATCTACAAATAGATGTTCACTGATCCTCATTCTTACAAATCCATCGGCCCACAGGAAAGCCTGAAACACAGCAGCATGTTTCTTCCCCAACATGAGCCTCTAGGAGGACACAGGCCCCCTTCCTGCGCTGTGCATATGATTTCTGGGGAACAGCAAGTTAGGCTGAGGGCTGTGGCTGTGTCTTCAAGAGGCTCAGTGGGCTTAGTTCAGCTCATCCAAAAATGAGCTGGTGTAGGGTAAAGACTGAAATAAAAAACTTCATCCCTGTGGCACAATGAGAAATACATTCATAGCACAAAACATTTTCTAGGCAGGAGAGAAAAACATGCCTCTCAGGAACCTGCTGGATGCTGTCAAAAGGTTCATCTTTGTAATTAGGGACTACAGCAAATCACATCCTTGTTCCTGCATTGGATATGTTTTCTAACCTTGTCTTCTCCATGTACACCGAAGGGCGGACTCTTTGCCAGTACAGACATCTGTAAGTGTCTGCTGCTGAACTGGTCACAATTCTAGTCAATGGAGAGAATGGTCAATGAAATCTTAAGGTAAAATTAATGTATAGGTACTTAAAAGAGATAGGATGATTTATGTCCCTAAAGTGCATGCTTTTTTCACAGCCAACTAAAGGAATCCTGAGTTACTATCTCTGAAGTAGACGTCTATGCTGTAAGCCTATATTTAGGTGACATGAATCCCATCCAAAATAACATGCACCTTAGAAAATGAAAAACCAAGCAGTCAAACAAAAAATCGAGCAGAGCATTATGACTGGAAGAGACTTCTCCCACCAGACAATTTCTTCCTGGGAAGACAAAGAGGACAAACCACAACAAGGGTATTAATTTGCTTTGACTAGCATATCATTAGGAAGTGAGCAGATGCACTATAGGTGCAAGGCAGTGTAAGAACCTATGTGAGACCAGCATATAGTAGAGACAGAGTGAAGCTGGCTTAGCTAGAAAGTGGATTGCACATGATTACATTGGGGAAGGCCTGAAACAATGGAATGATGAAAACCTTCGGAGCAATTCATACAGTACATACAGTATCAGTTTAATCATAATGGTGGAAGCCAAATATTTAGAAATGTAAGGCAATGGGAAAAATGCATTATGTTTCTAAAGAGGAAAGTCAGACGAATCTTCGTGTTATTTTAAAATGAAGTACATGACCTGATAATCAAAAGCTGCACCATAGAAATATTTGGTATTAATACAATTTGCTAAACAAAATAAAAATTACTATTTTAATGGGTGACAGTAAGAAAATATTATCCAACATGTACATATTTCATTTCAATTATTATTATTTACTCCTGATTTATTACTCCAGTTCAAAGCACAGCTGTAAAGATCATAGAGATGACTCATGAATTTCCAATGCCAACTTTTTTTCTTTGTTTCCCTGAAATTATGGTCTCATCCAATCCCAAGATAAAAGTATTCCCCTACTATGAAGCCATCTGAAATGCTCCAGAGGAAATGCAGGAGCATTGAATTATAACTTTGATTCTAATAAAAGGTTGAGCACTGTGGATGCCCCATACCTGGAAGTGTTCAAGGCCAGGTTGGATGGGGCCTTGAGCAAGCTGGTGTAGGGAAATGTGTCCCTGCCCATGGCAGGGGGGGTTGGAACAAGATGATCTTCAAGGTCCCTTCCAACCCAAACCATTCTACAATTCTGTGATAATCTTTGTTCTTAAATGGGAAGTTTCATAAGAGATGAAGGATATGTATCTAATACCTTCTTTAAGAATAGGACAGGAGACAGGCTACATAGATGGTATAATAATGGCATACAGCTATACTTAAGTGATTTGAAATTGTTTGACTATAATATTTCTGTAATTTCTAGCAAGTCAATCCTATTTCCTCAAAATATGAGCCTGACCGGTCTTTATAAGAAAAGTCTTTAACACGGATTGGCAGTGTAAGAGGGATCTCTGGGTGGAGTCAATAACCTTTGAATTACATGATTTAATCCCCCTTTTAATGCCTTGTTTCATGGCTGGTGTGATGCAAAATAAATGCATCCATGTAAGTGGGTATCAAGCCTCAGAATGGAGGTATGTCCTGAGACATAATAAAGAAAATACATCCATTTTGACAGAGGACATACAGTGTTGGGAGGATTGGGACAGCTAGCTATTAAAATCAGAGCGAGTGCCTTCCCTTACTGTTATAAACCACATCTCCAGGGCTCTGCTCCTTGCTGCTGCCTCTCAGGGCAGTTCCTTCTGTTACCTCCACCTCCTCAGGCTTGAATCCAAAAATCCCATGGGCTGTGCCCATGCACCCTCTAGCCTGTCCCCCTGAGCCGGCTGCCCACAGCCTACTGCCGCTTCCTTGTGTTGCACACACATTCAGCTCTGCAGCTCCTTCTTCCCTGGGGTAAAGCCTCCTTCTGTAAATAGCTCCTCTTTTGTCTGCAATACAGCAAGAAACCAAAGCCTAGAAATTTTCCATGTATTGGCTTTCCAAGAATCTCACTCAGAGGTGGGTGTGCTTGTATATGTGGAGAGACTCACAAGATAAGTACAGCCAGAGAAGAAGATTGCTTTGAGTCTGGTGGGGGGCATGTCTGTGAAATCTTTTCAAAGCTCTCTTTTTATGATGCCTGTCACGTGTTTCAGTCCGTATTTATTGTAGCTTGTGGTTTAACTAAACATTTCTATCTTTAAGAGTAATAATTTGAAATCCCCCCTTATCTTTCTGATTGTCATGGTCAAGGCAAGGCAACTCTTAAACTATTTTTGGAGCAAAGACTCTTCTTTAAAATTTTTGTTCAGAGTCAGAACTTTATTCCAAGCTGGGTTTTAAGTGACCCTTAAGTATCTGGTTAAATCCTATCAGAGCCTACAGAGCTTTTGGCCTGTGTTTCGAACTAAGCATATGTTTAAATAATTAATTTAAATTAATACATCTTGCATCAGGGCTTTAGTCGATAGGGTTTTTCAATAAGCTGGTATAACATTTCTTTCTAACTGATGTATTAATGTCAAAGTGCCAGAATGGTCAGGTTTCCAGCCTCTAATTTCAGATCTTTCTTTTCTTGGTTGATCTGGGATAGCAACCACTGTCTTAATTTTACACAAAGAGTCTGATCCTGCATGCATGTTAATCAAAGTCAAAACTTCCATTTACTTCTGTTGTGCAGGAACATTTCCACAATATACTGACAGATCACTTGGCTTGACACTGAAGCACTAAATTAAGAAACATGTGCTTATATCTCCAAGTCTCAGACTTTAAATTTAAAAATATAATAAAAAGCAAGTACCATTATTTGCAGATTAAAAAAAGAAAAAAGGGAAATAATTTTTACCTTACTCTTATAAACAAACATCCTGTTTTCTGCAAATCGAGCTACAGAGCTTTGGTCTAAATATGAGACAAAAAATGGCTTTTGCCTAGCCTTACGATTTTATATAATGCTAAGTATATATATGAAAATAGTTTTTCCTTGAGCAATGTTTCTATCAACAATAGACATTACAGTGCAGTATATCCTTTCTCTCTATTTTGTGTTCATTTATGATCCTTAATATGATCATTACTGAGAAAGAATTACATGGTATTTCTAAGATGAAATGTAAGGGTGTACAATGAACATAGAATTATAATGTCAAACAGCTCAGAGATGAAGATAGACAAATTCAAAATAGAGGTCAGACATATTTTTAGCATAAGTCTGACAAAATATGAGCTGAGCGGCATGATCCTAAGAAAACACTAGAAAAACTCAACAAAGTATACAGCAGATGCTCCATCAATGAAAACTTTAAACTGGGTCTATATTTCTAAGATGAAATTTGTGGTCCGATGCAGGAATTATTGGGTGAGATTTCATGGCCTGTGTTTTTATGCAGGATATCAGTCCACTAAATGGTTACAATGCCCATCTTGTTGCATTGAAATCTGTTATCTTTCAGTAACATAATGGACATTAGTCAGGATTCTGAAATCCTGCTAAATTTTACAAATGACACAAAGATGTGGGATTCTTAATTATTGCAGATTGCAGTCACATAAAGTGGCTTGAATCCACTAGTAAATTTAGTCAGAAAAAGTGTTTTGGTATGGTCGAGAGCAGGGGATAAAGAGGGCAGGTACTACCTGCAGGAAGAAGACTATATCCTGGTAAGCTGCTACCCTGGCAAAGATTTCTGGGCCAGACTGATGAAGTAGCTGAAAATGAGCTCTAGTGTGGCATAGTGTGAATTTTCCCTGTATGACTAGTTGTCCTGGTTTTGGCTGGGACAGTTTCACTTCTCTGCGTGTTAGCTAATTAGCTACTGCTAATTGCATAGTGTGTACCATCTTGGCATGTCTACATTTGAAAAGGTGAGACTGCAGAGGCTGGAGCAGAGAGCAACAGGGAAAAGGGCCTGCTGGTGAGAGGCTGGAAGCCAAAGCATTTGCCAAAATAGACATTGTGAGATACCCCAATGTCAGTGTGTTAGCACCCTCAGAGGGCGAAAACACTCTCTGCTTTTTCATGGAGAGAAGATGAGGGCCCTCACCTGGAGACTGAACAAAACTAGACTAAGTGGGCTTGAAATTGGCTGCTTTTCTGAAAGGTCAACATTAGTCTATGTTCATACATAATAACATAGATATTAAACTCAACAGAGGGGTAACTGGTTGAAGACCAGATGAAATGTAAGATGTCTAGAGGATCTAATAGTCTTCTCGCTTAGATAGTTTATTACATGAAAGCAGGGTACATGGTCAGCAGCAGAATCAGGGACATTATTATTAGAATACTGACCTAATCCATGCCGCTCTTCTCTTGTCTGCTACAAGATCTCAACCCAGTGAATGCTGAGAGGAAGATAAGTTTCTGTGGAAGCAAGAGCAAAGGGGAGCTTTCCATGGAGTAATATTCAAATCCTGAGCCCTGAAATTCTGCAAGAGCTGGTGCTTTTGTACACCTGATTGGTCAGGAAGGTTTTGGATCTAAAAACTGACCGACTTAAACTTCAGTGGGAATCCACTGTGGGAACCTGAACTTCAGTGGGAGTACTGTGACGAAAATCTGGAGTACAGATACATGGAACCAGAGATGTTTTTAATTTGAAAGGTCACTCTGTCAGAACTATTGGATGTACATATTACGGGTTAGAATGCTACAGATTACATAAAAATAAAACCAAGAGACAAAGTCATACATATCAAATTCCCTTGAAACTAAGGATTTGTGTAAATTGGGACCCAGAGAAAACCATTTGTGGTTTTGAGTATATAACACTCAATTTAGGAATTTGCCAGACCAAAATTACCACTTCTCATCAAAAGTTTAATAGGAACAGTATAATTTTGTGAAGTTCAAACCCTATCCTCTTCCTGCCCATCTCTAGCTCACACCCCCGCAGCCCTTGCCAGTTCCAATATCTGATGTTTCTAATGCTGAGGGATAGGTGAACTCTGTGCACTTAATAACAGTCCCGTTTATTCACTCAAAACCTGTGTGTATCATCCTGTTAGTATTTACCATTGTCCTGACAGACTTATTCCTGCTTCACATCGGTGTATGTGAGCAGGCCCAGTATTTTTTTATTTGGATGTTTTGAGGCATTTTTACTGCATTCTTTCATAGAGCATTCCATTCTGCTTCCTTTATTTTGATGTTAAGTCATGTTCTCATGTTTTCTCCAATGATTAATGATTGTATCTTGTGGTCACTCAGAAGCATGTATCCAGTCATAATGGAGAGTGGAGTTAAATATTGTTGGGACTTTTACTTCTTTCAATTCTGCTTATATTAACTTAGTTCTATTTGCACTTTTAACATCTTAAAATGGAGCTTAACCGTAAATATGGAGCAGTTCTGGTCTATGGAAGAATAATTTTCTTGGTGAATCTATTAGTCTTTTAACTTGCCTTCTGGCTGAAGAGCTAGACTGGAAATTATTCCTCTCCACCTCTTTTGGATTTGCTTTAAATCAAGAGACAATTGACTGGGCAAAAGATAACATTCACAGCTATCTGGATTCAGATAGATAGCTACTGTGGGTTGCAGTGTAGTAATACAGGTGGTAAGAGCCTTTGGGACTGCCCTTTAGTGTAGTACAGAGGAAGGAAGGTTAAACAAGGAAGGAGTGGACATTCATATGTCAATGGACATTGATACTTCTTCAGTAGGTCCCCGTGTTGGTGAAAATGGAAGTGCTCCTGGTACACCTGCAGGGAGCAGTTAGGTGGCCACCAATGTCCTACTCCAAGAGCTGGGCTCCTTCTGCAGAATGTGCAAAAGGTAGAAAAAAAAAGAATTATGTATCCTTACAGGTGTGACACGGGGAAGGAAATGCCCAAATAAGACCTATGCAAGGAGCTTTTCTTTTAGGAGTCAGTAAAGGAAGTCTAGTGATGGCCATGGGAGATGTAGTTCAGGAACCGAAGCAGCCAAAAAGCAGGATATATAAAGTTTAAGAAATCAGCATCAGCCATCTGAAAGCCATGTACAGCTCCAGTGTCAGACGCCATGACCTTTTATCAGTTACAGTGCAGCTTTGGGCAGCACAATGGGACTTTCGTAATTCCTGTGCTCCTGAGAGGTGTTCATTAAAAGAGAAAAAACAAGCAGCTAAACTGTAGACAAGGTTCTCTGATGACATCAGAGTGTCGGGGCCCAGAGGACACCATCATCTCTAGTGGCCCTACCTGCCCCCTGCCCCCTGAGTTCCTCCCACCTGCCCACAGCCCAGGACCCCATGTCAGCTCCCCAGGTTGCCACCCCATCTGCCCTGCTCCTGGCTGGGATGGTGGTACAGGCTCTGGCTGCTGGGTCCTGTCACCCCTGGGAGCCCTCACCACTCCCGGCCCTCAAGGAGTCCCCAGCCCCCACGGTGCCCTGACACAGAGGAGCCTCTTTAGGATCCTGGGAGCCAACTTCTTTCATAGTAATCCATCAATGGGGCAATGGCATAGGTAACGAGTGATTGCATACCTTGGCTGTGTGTCAATGGAGACTTACATGAACCAGAGTACCTAGACTGGATCAGAAATGATATGCTGAGATTGATCTTAACTCAATTCAAACTTGTAAATCGCAGATCATAAACTGCAATGAGATTTCCCATTAAGTGAGGATGAAGAGGAAATCTGTGTCCAAAACACCTTGTATACAGTGCAGACTTGGCCATCAGACATGACAATGACATAATGCTGGTCTTTATGGAGTCAGCCATTTGCAAAAAGCCAAACTGACTGGAGAAAAGAAATTCTGAAGAGGCATTTCTTATTCTTTTTAAAAAGATATTTTATAGTAGACGAAACCGCCTTGATTTAGACAGCCCTTATTATACACAGAGGAAGGTGCTGATACCTATTTTTGAATGTTTCAATGAAAAGTGGCAGCTACGGTCAGGATTGCTGACCTTTTTTTGAGAGAAATCCATTGGGGATGTTAGCTTATCTATTATTTTTGATAACCTATGAGAAACTGAGCAGGATGCGTGAGAAACTGATGCTGAATTTCTGTGGATATGACCCTTCCATACAGTTGCAAACTTCTGGACATTAGGAAAGCTTTTCTCTGGCCAGGAAGGTTGAATGCAAAAGGTTCAATTATTGTTTGATATGGAAAGAGAAGGTGGGTCATGCTCATTTCTTCCACAGTAAATTGCATGGACCATCTGCATAAAATGACACAGAAGTAATTACCGCAAGTGAAAGTGGAAACAGGCTGACCAGTACTATTTAGACCTAAAGGGGCTAATGTGATAAAGCAAATTCCCCTACGACCTTTTGTTATGGTAACAAGAACTTTTCTACAGATTATTTACTCATAATTTGAGTAAGAATGATAACTGCACATCTTACTGTCTGCAGGAGGCAGTTTAACTGAAAAGGGAGAGTAGCTGTGTCACGCAGAGAGATTGCTTTCCAACATTCAGAATTAATGTTCATCTACATATATAGCATATTGCTGGAAGTAGGTAAGAGAAACCTCATGGAACTTTTGGGGTCTTGTATCCAGTGTAGCATTGACATGGTGGTGATCAAGAATGGTTAGGAAGATAAGAAGAGAGGCAAAGTTGCGATGCAATTATTTTTTATAGAGACTACGTGATTTAGTAATTTATAATATTTTATTATTTTATAGGAAAATTAAAAAGCCTCCAAGCTACATATGGGCACAGAGATGTGTAAGCAATGTGCTCCATACAGAAGTAGTCCTGGATCCTGAAGTCACAGGGAAAGAAGAAAAGGCACTTAGGATTGCGCCTGGGATGCTCTCCTTTTTACCTGTTTGGGTTGTGGAGCATGCACTTACCCTGTGAGAAGAGGCTGGGGAAGCTGGGCCTGTTGAACCTGGAGGAAAGATGGCTTCAGAGGGACCAAACAGCAGCTTCCAGTGTCTACAGAAAGGTCATTGAGCGGACAAATCTGAGCTCTTCATAGTGGTGCACAGAGGAGAAAGAAGGGATTTGTTGAATTGAAATCGAATTGAAAGGGGGTTGGGGGCTTGTCAGGAGATAAGGCAGGGGGGAAAAATGCACCATGAGGACAGTCAGTCATTGGAACAGGCTGCCTAATGAGTTTGAGAAACCTCATCTTTGGAGGTTTACAGAGGGCTGACAAAGCCCTGAGCAGCCTGGTCTAAATTTAGTCTTGACCCTGCTTTGAGCAGGAGGTTGGTCTAGAGACCTGAAGTCCCCTCCAACCTGAACAAATCTATGATCTTTGGATAATAAAAGGCAATGTGGCATGGCCTCTTTAGCATTACAAAACATGATATGCTATTTGCCAAATCTGCTATATTATTATCATGATTACCTTAATTATGACTAAACTTTACTGTTCATTTTATACATATAAAAAAGAATATACTATTTCCCTCTTGACTCTAGTCATCTTGCTTCTTTAGAATCTTATTTCCCCCATGGATCTTTGCCATAACATTAGCTGACTCATCTTCAAATAAATTATTTACATAATCTTCCCATAGTTTCTATATGGAGGTTGTTTTACTGCAAATAGCTTTATAATGTTTGATCATTGTGTGCCAATTATGTCTTTCCTGAATGAATGTTCTGCTTGTAATAAAATCAGTCAAGGAGATTATCTCCATGGCCCCACAAAGGGCTTTGGTATGCAGAGAGTGCAGGTCAGTTTAGCAGTGTGAGATGACAGAGCGGATTTCCTTGGAAGAGCACAAGCCGCAATGGGTTTGTATTCTAGGCCATGAAAATTCAAATTTGGCTCTTCAGCAATGATGGAGAAAAAAACTTTCTGCCAAGACAGCAATAGGATTTACATCCCAACAACGTCAGTTATAGTAATCTCAAAGAAGCAGCCATTTTTCCCAGAAATCTTTTCTTCTGAACACTGCTTCCTTTGTTTTAAGATGACCTGGAGCTAGAAAGGAGAAAGTTTTTCCTTGATTTTGTAATTTTCAAGTTTGAGTACACATTAGTTGAGCCTTGATGTTGTACCAGGATTATTATTTTTACATATATAATCTGCAGCAATATCAGGAAATGCTTATATGAGAGACAGGCATAAGGCTTCTGTAAATTTGCCACTCCTAATATCTATTCTCTTTTTCATACTATGATCTCTTCTTTAACCCTTATAGTGCTAATCTAGACGTCTCGTGTTCCTCGCATGTAACATCAAAGAATAATTCAGGTTCCTCTTTGAGGGTTACATGTAAAAACATTTGCCAGCTCTTCAGGCATACATCAAGATTTTCAAATGGAGAAAATAAATCTAATTTCACTTTAATGCCTTTAACAATAGAGTATTTCGCAAGCTTATTTAAACAATCTTAGACTCATGAGCGTTAGTGTTTACTTCATTTAGCCTTCCTCTAATGTGCTTATATTGCTCCTCAGAAGTCGTTCATGATGCCTGCAGGATTTCTTGGGTGACTAAGGCCATAGGATACTGCTGCTCTCACAGATTTAGACCTGCTGGCAAACCGTGTGGACTCTAAGTTTGGATGGAAGGTGGCTCAGGGCATCCCCATCCTTGGGGCCACCCTAATGATTCCCGGCTAGCAAATCCTCTCTGCAGCTGTTACGCTGGAGTGTGTTGCTTGTGCCAACCACCACATCTTCCTGGGCACATCCCTGGCACTGGGAGGAGATTGCAGATAACCAGGTATTTCAGTATGGCACTTCCCAGAGCTCTATACTGAGCCCTCTACCTTCCCACACAGGCAGCGCCAGACTCAGATTTCTGGCTCTGTAGCAGCAGTAGAAAAGATCAAAAAGGTCTGTGTGGTCTAGAGAGGGTGTCTTGTTTTTTTTATTTTGATGTAAGTTTTATGCATTCATAATACTCATCTTGCAGAAGTCTTAGCTATATCTTCTAATGTTTCCTTTGCATATATATCAGATACATGAGTGAACACTGAGATATTAGAGAGATTTAATTACCAAGCATTTGCCAAGTATTTCAGAGTACCCACAAGTTCCAGGAGTGGAAGAAAGAGGTATTTCACTACCTGCCCATCACTAGATATTATTAGACCTTTTTTTTTCTTATTGTGAGAAGTAGCTTCTGACCCAGTACAGGAGTTTAACTAGCTAGAAATAGAGTTTAACAGTTATTTAATAGGCTCAGGAGAAGTTAAAGATCAAACCAGAAAGACCTTCTGGTTCCATGCCAAAGTAATCGTACCATATGGACTTTCTAGGCACAGGGCATTTCTTTTAGAACCTCATACAAATTCCATAAAAAAAAAGAATATTATCCCTCTAAATGCAAGAAAAACATTTGAATGTATTGAAAACATGGCAGGTTCCCTTTTATAAAGGGAAAGTCAGGAAAATCTAGTTTTTAAGGTTTTGGTTTATATTTCCTTAATAGTTTAATTAGTTCCTCTGATTTGGAGTTTTCACACCCAGCATTAAATATGGAGAAATGTCTTTGCATCATCAAAGAGGGACACTAACTGCAGTGACCTGGCGGAATTCCAGTTTGAATAATTACACATGCTTAAATAAAATATCCTTTGACATTTCAGTCAAACAAAAACATTATTTATCCCCACCTGTCCTAAACTGAGGAATACCACTAAAAAAACCTTTGCATTTCATGTGAGAGTCAGCTGCCTTTCATAGATGAACAAAATTAATCTGGGCTATTAATGGGTCACCATGTATAGAAAGGCTGATCCTGTGGAAATCAGTGGCAAAATTTCCTTTTATTTTCCTAAGTGCAGGATTCCACTTATCATTTCTGTGCCTGGTTTTGCCATCACCCTTACATGGGATCTTGTGCAAATTACTTCACTACTTCATACAAAAGCTTTTTTTCCCTCTCTAAATTCAGTTTAATGGTGCTTAAAAATTGACCACAGCCTTAAGTACAAATAATAAGCACTGTATAAGGCCTCTATTTTAATATAATTATTATGAGCAAGACAAGTAAAAATCTCTTTGTTTTAAGGTTTTCCTTTACAAGACTCCATTTTTCAGCTACTTATGTCAAATGGCCTGAGCCCACTTATATTTTCCATGTGGGATAGGCACCTCAGCCTGAGGTCTTTTGGAAATTTCATCACAAACAGTGTGGATTTTTCTTCCTATCTGTGAAGAGGTGCCCAGATTTGGCAGAGTTATGTGTTTCTTGAAACCTTAGTTCTTATTTGCTCAGCAGTGACCTGGCAGAAATTGGCACTTAGGTTTCCGAAGATGCCATCTGCACTGGTCGTCCTCTGCCCCAAGGCTACAGGAGACGAACATGACTTTCACTGTAATTTCTCCTCCTGTTACCACGTACAGCTATGGCACAGCATCTAATAGCAAGGTCTAATATCCTCTGCTCCTGCTGTTCTTCCTTCTGCTGCCCTAGCAATGAAGAGATGGAGGCAACCTGAGGGGAATGGGAAGGATGCAAAATCGAGGAACACAGGATGAGGGAAAATCTGCTCAGAGCAACTTACTCAGCATCACAGAAGAATTCTGTGGTACACTCAAGCATAAAATTTGCTTTTCCTAGAATAGCATTATGGTTGCCAGACATACCATGTAATACGGGAGTTCCTGTACTACAGTCTCAAATTCTTTGTCCTGCATTAAAACATACAGGTTATTAATTTCCCTGTATATTCAAGAACTACACAGTCATTGTAAAATCTGGTAATCCTACCGCTGACTTTGATCTCTGTCTTCTCTGTGGGTTTTCCTGTGTTTCCTTCCTCACATTGTGTGGGTAAACCCACTTGTGACGGTCATAACAGGAGGTAACATCATCCACACATAAGATTTATGCCACTGCTAGAGCAAGACATTCACCTGACTGACCTCAGGATTGGGTGCAAATGGATCTTCAGGAAAGCAGGTTATTGGGTAAGGCAAAGGAAGAGAGTAAGGCTGAGCACAAACTGAAATACCAGTTTTTAGTTCTGGATCTGAAAGTGGTGAAGAGTTTGGGATAAGGCCTTCTAGTGGTAACCCCTGCTCCCAGTACAAGGGGCAGGTGTGGCAAGGGGATCGCAGTGATACCTATTGCTGGGTAGTTGGTTGTGAGACCTTTAGGGTTTCCTGAAGGCAGGTAAGTGCCTCTGAGCAACTTGATTTGGATGGAGCAATACTATTCACAGGGATGCTGGAGAATAACTCTTTGTGTTCAGGTCCAGTTCTGCTCATCCTCACATTTTTTGTTCTACAGTTGATATGTTAGAGTGGTTTTGAGGGTCCCTGACCCACTCTGGACCCCACCTGAGAACCTCCACTTGAGCTGATATTCAGTGCTATTCAACACGTACTGTAAAGCCACAGTGAAAGCCATCACAGTGTGGCCGGTACCAGAACTGGTGGATATGAACTACCCTGAATACACCTATCTTGTGCTGTGCTGGAGCATGTTGTGGGCATTTCACAGGCCCAGACTTTGATTCCCAGGGGCTAACAGGCTCTGTGGTGTGCCTAGCAAACCTACAGCAGGCCTCAGCAGAGCACATTATCTGTTGACAAAGGCTGCACTGAAGGTGCCTTTCCTGTGTCCTCAACTGCAAGCCCTTCTGCCAACTTCTGCATGTGAGGTTGTGAGGCTGTTAAGAGAGCTGCACCCAGTGCCACCTGATGTTCTGGTTAGCCTTCCCCCTTGCCTGTTCCTGGTGGCAACAATGCCTAAACACTGTAAAATTTTGTTTTAAACAGCTCAGTTGTCCTGTTCCTCCTCAGTATCCCTTCCCCTGTAGCATCATGTCTCCAGGCACAGCTCCTCTGCACCATGGCTGTGGCTGCTGGGGTTTGTCTGCGCTCACTGGAGTTCCTCTCCCTATGCCCCTCTCCAGCACCCTTATTAGAAATGTGCATAATTCTGTATTTGCAATTAGTATATGCTGTTTGAGGCCTAATTATACTGTATGTTCTGGTTTATCAAATGCTGCTTATCTGTTGTGCGAAAAAGAGTTTAGGAATCCCAGCCTGACTTCTGCAGGAGTCTTCCTCCTTTGAAGTGGGAAGATCAGAGTCACGGCTGGGTCAGCGCAGCACGAGCTCTTCTGCCCCTGCTCAGGGTGCCGTGTGTCAGCAGCGGTGCAAGACGGGCTCCTGTTGTGCAAACATGGCCAGAGCACTGCATGTCCCACTGCAGCCCAGAGACAGCGATAATCCTCGGCTGAGATCTATGAGCAAGCTGTATCAGAGCTAGTTCTATTCTTCCCTTCTTCCTTTCCTTTCCTCTTTTCTTCCATTTAAATTTTCTTCTTGTTCTTAAACATTTTCTTTTAGTAGTGACGCCAGCTACCTTCTTTAAGGAGAACAACTGATATTCACCGATCACTGGAAAAAAATATTTTGTACATACGCCATGTACAAAATGGAAGTCATGGTGTGTGGTACCACAAGCTATTTTAAATCTAATGAGAAACACAGTAAATGAAGCTGACCTTGGTGACCATGACTGTCTCAGCATTGCATATACTAGCGCAGTGTAAAACATATACAAGCCTGCTCTTAAATAGTGAGCCACAAATATTTATTCTACCTACTATTTTATAGAGAACTGGCAGAAAATAGCATTAAAAAAGCCTTACAGTCCCCAGCCCTAATATCTATTCTTTTGAAAGAAGGATTATATTAAAAAAAAGTTGAACATGTATAATATAATAAAAGGCAGAAGAAATATTTTCAGCTTATATTGCAGGGATAAATTGACCCCAAGATATCCTGACACCTTGGTTTATAACATTGAGTGTTTGAATATGTTATTGACAGTTTTAGGGGGAAAATAAAAAGAATATTTCAGAGTTATCCAGTGTAACAGCAAGGATCAGAGAAGACGCTCCCACTTGCCCACTTGGGAAAACCTGCACTGGCATTAGATGGTGTAATACTCCTGTCAGTGCAGCTAGCAGGACTTGGGCTACCCAGAGCAAGGTACTATGATAATAAATGGGATTTACCAAATGCAATGAGTTGCTGACTGAGAAGTGATCGAGTGATGATGCAAGCTAACCTCGTGCCACTGAGAGATGTATTACAGCAACCAATCCTAGCAAAAGAAAACTCTGATGTGAAACACACACACTTGTGGGTGTGTTAACAATTCAAGACTGCCTCAAGGGAGTAATAGGAGACAGGAGTGAATGCCATCCCATGTCTCCCATGCAGGCACTTGGCAGAAAATGAAGACAGTGCTCCCATGTACCACAGTGCCTGCCAACAACGGGATGGTGCGGAGACTTACTGCACACAGCACTTGGCACAGGACATCCAGACACACTCCATCCTGAAGAGCTGATAGATTAAACACAGAAGTAGGTGGATGGTGACATCAGATAAGTGTGGCATTATGTTAACAGGTCGTGTTAGTGCTATGCTTTTTTTACATGGCTTATGAGAACTCTTCTCTTTTCTAGAGGAGAGGACAAAGTTTAACATGGTTTGTCATGAAGCCTCTGCTCATGCAAACAGAAAGCTGCATGTGTCACATGTGGAGGAGTTAAAAAGTGTGTATAATATGTAAGATTAACCCATACATTGTGTGTATATATATGTATATGCATATACTTATATTTATATTAAAATTTATCTTAATATACATACATATGTGTGTTACAAGCAAGGCAGAATAAAGGGCAAATTGAGATGTTTCTGGTAAAAGCAGAGTTATCTTCTAAGACTCTTCATTCTGGACACAGAGTTACCAGGTTTTATATAAATCTATATAATTATTTACATGTGTGCATAATAATGTATATGTATGGATAGATGCATTTATAATTTATACTTTTAAAGTCATATGAAAATGACATATTGCCATATAAAATTGTAGCATACAGTAATATGTCTGTTTTAATAGGTTTCCAATGGTGAAACACATCATTTAAATAAATATTTCTTCTTCTCTAATAAGATGCAAGAAATACATTATACAGACTATTGAGCACTTAAAAATGGCACTGAATAATCTCAGTCTCACATTACAGAATTCAGCAATAATCTTTACTTGAATATGTGAAGATTAAAATGTTGAAAAATAGAGGTGGAGATAGCATTCCATGAATGTGCTTGTAAGCATCATATTTACGTATGAAGCATCAGATTTATTATGTGTGCTAGCAGGAACTATACACATTCCCTAAATATTCTCCACACCCTGAATCTGAAGAGAAGAAAGACAAAGTCTGTTTGCTGCAGAAGCCAAAAGAAAGAGAAAAAGGTTGCTGACCTGAAAGTTAAATGATGTCACTTGTCTATTTTGAAATACGTTGTGAGCCTCACTGGGAAAGGTCTCAAAATACATACCCCACTGCTTCAATTCTGTCATTCACCATCACACTGAACTTGCAAAGCAAAGTACAGCTCACCATGAGAGGTGGTGTGAGAATTAAGCTGCAGAAGTTTTGTTTTGGAGAAGGTTAAACAATCCCGCAGGATGCCTGCGAGTTCAGTACCCCAAGCATATGATATGCTCAGACCTTGGAAAAACTGCCTGACAGGTTTTCAATAAATCCTCTACTTGAAACACGGATCAATATATTTACTGTTATTGTCAGCAACAGGCAGTACCATCCGTAGGAGGATATTCTGGCTGCTGATCTGATAGATTCACTTATATCATTGAAATAATTTCTTGGCTTTCTCTACCTTTGGCTTCCTAATGGGAAAAAAATGAAAAGATGAGGACTATGAATCATAAAAAGAATTGGAAATTTTTTGGTATCTATTATCACTTGGCTTGTTTTAACCAAATAATTTTAGGGAACCATGTCATGTTCCTGCCAGAAGACTTAAATGTTCTCTGAAGTCAATGATTCAGTGATGTTTCTTTGAGAAAGATTGTTTTGATGCTAACTCATTAGGGAGGATAAAGTCAACATACACATGGAGTTTGAAATTCTCTCTCTCAAAAAATATACAGCTGATTGTTTATTATCTTTGAATATGCAGGAATTGGCACCTCTAGAAAGAGCTAATTTATTTAACTGCCTAGAATAGGATTTAGGGAACTTAACAGGAAGCCTTATTTGGAGATACTGGCCTCAGTCCACATTCTGCATCATGTGCAGCTAAATCTTCTGGTTCAAGGTAATTATAGGAAAGGAGATAGATCATGTTCAAGTTCTCACACTCAGTTATGCGTCACTAACATTAGAAGAACAAACTGGGATTAGTAAAAATCCTCACTAGGTCTTCTAAGGTCCAGAAATCTTCATTATCCCCTCTTTCATCCCAGCATGGTCTTCTACACTCAAAACCAATCTATCCATGACAGTAAGTGTGTATGAAGATGGTTTATCATAAGGAGATGAACTGCTTTCCATATTATGGTATATGACTCTTTGGTCCTATGTCACATGCAGTAAACCATCATAACAGATTATTTGTTGAGAATTGGATATCTTCTGGAGAAGTATAACTGTGCCTCAAATAAATATGTTCTTGGTGTCTGTGATGGCTTAAAATATGTGGAAAAGTGTATGGGAGAGTAATTCACTGTGCTTTCAAGGAGGAGGAGAAACAGGGAATACAGAAAGTTCCTAAAAGACCAGTCATCACATGAAGGTGCAGGAGGAGAGGAACAGGGACGCTGAGTACACTGAACTGACTTGGACAAAGGGAACGTGGTACAGGAAAGGTCCTTCCGACTTACTGGGTACAGTGAGCAACCACATCATACAGTCCCATTCATAAACTCTGGAAATTCCACCATAAAACTGCTTCCCTAGGATGTAACTAAAATAGGATCCTTCTCAGACTGACAGTTATAGGCATAGAAAAAAGCATGCAGGATTTTTCCACTTTCTTTTTCTTTTGTTTGTGTGTGTCTGTCTGAATAACAAGGCATAATGCAGCTCTGATGCTTTTCAGACCTCAGTTATGCTTCATACATAACACTAACAATTATAAACCATTACAATCAGAAAGAAGTTATGATGCATTGATGACATTTGCAGTGCTTTACTTTTCATTGTCTCCTGTACCAAGAAACCTTCAGAGTGTGCTGCTGGCCACAGTATGCAAAGGCCACCTCTGTGTTTTGTCTGGACTAAAAGACCACACTCATGAGGCTAAAATACAGTATGTCTAAATGCCCTGTGAAGAGCTACTTGCCTGAGCTTTCCACTTGCTTTTGCAGCTGCACAGTCCTGGCACATAGCTAAGCGAGTGGCTTGTGGCTGTGGCTGAGAAATCCTGAATGGACGGGAGGAATGGGGAATTTCATGCTGCCACCATGGGAAAGCGTCAGGCTCTCCTTGATGACCCTCCTGTGCATTGACCCCCTGTGTTGGATTATGTTGTTTTTACTACTGAAATGCCACTACTAAGAGATTTGAGAGCTGGTTTATAAAGCGTAGTATTTAATCCCTGCTTTGGTTTAACATTTGTCAATGTCTGCATACTGCAGTGTTAAGCTGTAGAACTGAGGGACTATTTGCAGTTTACTACAAGCCACTGAAATACTTTCAGGTTTGTAACCACAGCAAAAACCTTCTATTTCAGAAATGGTCAAATATAAATTCACTGGCAACAGAAAGCTCACTTGTTTGACATCAAGAATGCTTCCCCTCTGACACAATAAAAATGCTTTGAGGTACATTTCTTGAAACATTGACATTTGCTTTATTCTTTATAATTTTAGAGAGGTTATGTGTACTTTTAAAGCACACAGAGAATTTAAAGCTATAGCTTTGTGAAAAAGCGAGGTTCAGTGGTTATCACATTAACCTGGGAGTCAGGGGACATAGGAATAGTTCTCATCTTTGCCTACAGCGTTAAGTTCTCTCTTTCCTTGGTTATTATTTTCTGCTGTAATTAATATGTTTATCTTTTCATTGTCCTTGCAGACCCAAGGGAAGTATCATAACAATTGTGACTATTTTTGTGATTTTAAAAATATGAAGCTTTTTGATGAATTCCTTTGAAAATGATGCAAAGCTTTAGGTTTCACTGGTTTATAGCAATGAGAACTGCTGAGTAAGTCTTGGCCTTGAATGAAGGGCAAGAAAGCACTCATTACTCTGAAATCTTTCTATGTGGACTAGACCTACAATTTTGCACAGTATATTTCAAGTGTGTTTCTTTTTTTATTTTTCTTTTCTTAATGTGGCAACAATAAAAATAGCAAATCTTCTGGGGCTATCTTCATATACACTCTGGTAATGACTGGACCATGGTGACAATAACGGAAGTTCAAAGTTTGGAAGGTCTCACTGGGATAATGCTGGGGCCCTTCCAAAGCTGACAAAAGTCAGTAAGAGTTTTTTCATTGACTTAAATGGGTTCTAGATTACATAGACTATGTATGTCTCATTTTACTGTATTTTTATGAACAAAGTAACAAATAAGGGCTGGCTTTACAAAGAATGCATGTTAAGCGTGCTACTAAGGAGTTATTGGATACAAAACCACCCTTGTGAAAAAATAGGTATCTTTTTCGTAAGAGTCGGCCAAGTGATTAAAGTGACTCTGCAATTGAGAATAAGTTTTGCAGGTATGTTAGCTCTGAGTTCATCCAAAACAATAACAGATTTTCAAAAAACTATGGACAAAGTGTTAGTAATAACAACAAACCAAAACATTCTGCTTTGTAATGATACAGGCCTTTTGTTGCCTTCTGTCTGGGGCTCTAGAGACCTTGGAGTGGAATAGGGTACAAATGTGGCAGTCAGAGCCTCCTCATCTTGAACATGATTAGCTGACTTCATGCATGACCTTCAGGTTGAATCTACAAAAGGGCCATTCAGCATTAGGCCTTAAGATGTGAACAGTCCAGAGAGTTTTGGATGATTTTCTGGGCAATTAAGTCTACAATCTGCCTAGGAATAATTATAGCTCATCCATTTGCTATGCTGTGCTTACCTTGTCAATGCTGCTCTTTAGGCACACCTGTGATGTTGTGAGAGGAAACAGGGGCTAGCGATTAACCCTTCCTCCCCTTTCCCAGAACAAAACATTGCAACCCCTTGGACTCTTCTGCATCTTGGTGCCCTAATGTGAGTTTCAGAAAACCATGCTGTTCCTTGCGGTCCTTTACGAGTGACCTGGGATCCCTAGAGCTGCTGGCTTGCTGCACCCACTTCTTCCAATGACCTGAAAACCTGGGTATTTCTTCCTGCCATTCCCCCACCTTCTTTGTCCTCTCACCTCCTGCACATATGTGTCAGGTACAGATTCATCCCATTCCCAGATTTTGTCAGGACTTGGCAGAATCCAAGTCAGGGTTAACAAGAAACTAATTCTATGGGCAGTAGGAAAATTGATGGTCAGCTACCCCCTTCAGTGTTTCAAGTGTTTGATGCAGGATGGCAACTCGTGTGTTTTAAGAGTGGGAGGGCTCTGGGAATTGTACTACCTCCTCCTGTCTTGAATGTGGTTAGACTAAATCACAGGGCGTAGAGAATGAAACGCCAGCTGTGCTGCAGTACTGCACAATGGGAACAGCATCCACAGCTGCAGTCCTCGGTTTTGGTGACAATGTGAGGAGTATCAAGACAAGCAGATTTTGACTCGTTATTCTAAGAATAGCCATGCCCCGCTGACGTACTCTTGGACACAGCTCTATTTCCAGAGAGCTGAATTTGAACAAGAAAGTCCAGTGAAAGCTAAAATGCTCCTGGATAGGTCAGATCCCACAAGACCTGGTTATTTAAAGAGTGACCTTTACAGTTTCAGATCAGAGTCTGCACTATATTTCAATAACACTTCTGTACTGAAGGGATGATAAAGCCCTTTCTCCTGGATCTGTGCCTCATTAGTTATACTTGGTTTTACTGTTGACAAATTGGAATTTTGATATAAATGAAGAAGACTAAAAAATGAGAAAAATAAGAAGGCGAATATGGAGATTCTCCCAGCATCTTACTAAGGGGAGAGGAAAAAAAAATTTCTTCATCAATATAGAAATATGATTCCCAGCCCTCTGGAAAGGAAGAAAAAAAAAATACAGCTCTGCATTCCATGTTACAGGTGTTCTGCACTTTCTCCCAAAGATGGGAGCTGTGCATGAACACCAACACTCCACAAAGAGTGCAAAAGGTATGTGTGTGGTACCGAGGGCTGCCGTCCAGTTGATTCATATTTGCATGAGGTGCAGGATGGCAGTTGTCCATTGTGTTATGGCTGCGGCAGAACTATTTTCAGAAATGGCTTCAGCAAACATCTTTGAGACAGGATATAGGCTGAAAATCAGTCCTTCTGGATAATATAACACTTCTGGATTGTGTAACAAGCCTTTCTGAGAGAATCACAGGAATCTATTATATTTTGGATATCTGGGAATGTACTTTCTTTTTTTTCTTTGAAGACAGAAGTTACTGTTTATTAGCAGTTTAAGTTAACTGATTTTTTTTATCCTGCTAGTAGGAATGTCATGGATACTTATAAATAACATTAAAATTTGGGTGGTCAGAGCTGGATGGTTGACATTTGATGGCCTGTTCTTGTTAGTGGGATGTGCATTGAAACATATGATGGAAGACTCGAACCATCCTTCTGAACTCTCATTGCCTTTAAAACCTATGTCACTGGTTCTTAGAAGATTCCTCAAGTATAGCAAGGGGAATACAGAACCTTCCCCTGTCTGCTGAGGTGCTACATGCAAACTTGGGGGAAGATCCAGCCATGAAGGATCTCCCATGAGGCAGGCCAGATGCACCACCCAGTCCATGGTGTACTGTCAGAAATCAGGATTAAGGGATTTGGGGGAAAGGGAGTGTCGTGGGTCTCCCAGATACTGCAGTTCTGTGCTTGTCCTCAGCCCCTGCCAGAGTGAGATCAGCTCGATTTCAAATTGTTGAATCAACACTGTGTTCTTGGTGAGTATTTGCCCAGTCCTTTTCCTTGCAGAATGCTGACACAATGGCAGGGAGGGCACCTCATAGTATGAGATGGCACAGACAAACTGGTATTTACCTTCCATGTTGGAAAAGAGACAGCGAACAATTTTGTCACAAAATTTGCCAGATTTTGGCTGTTGAAGACAATGTCAGGCACAAATTTAAACCACCTTTTCAGCAGCTCAGCTTTCATTACTGCATTATTTTGCCAGTGTGGTTGTTAACCCCATTGCTATGGTCTAACACATTTACATCAGTATCCCTGCTTCCACTGGGTTAACTGCAATGCTGCTCAGCCCTACCTCCCTTCCTAGATCAATGAAGGGCAGCTACAAGTCTTCTGAGGTTATGAATGTTCTACATAATTACTTTGTTTCAATTAACAACACCTCTTTCATTATCAGAGGCATGGCTGATAAACTGCATGTCTGTCAGGTCTGTGTTGCTTCATAAGGGAGTCAGAACTAGTTCACATAAAACAATTCACATGAAAAAAACCCAGACAGCTCTCCCCATTCCTCCCCATGCTGCTCTCCCTTCCTTCCATAGTGGGGAATTCTGTATTTCAGGATAAAATCCCTCAAAAGCTAAAATTTTCATTTGTGTGAGAATAGTTCAGACAATCCATTTGCAGACCCAGGTCATGAATTCATGCTGTCTCCTCATAGTTCCGGGCAACAGCAACAGCTAGAGGCACCCCTCCAAGGGTTGAATCCTGTCTGTACAAACACGCTGCTTGAAGCTGTACAGAGGCTACTGTCTGTGTGCAATAATGTTTGTGTATGCATTTACAGATGAGGAGAGGCCATGCATGGTGTCTGCAACAGAGCATGGAGCTGAGCCCTTGCCTCTAAGTGTCACTCCCATGCTTCCAGATAGAAATACTGTTATGGGGTTTGTTTATGCTGCTTTGTGGTATACACAGGAAAGGGGTTGAGTCTCCTCTGGGACCCTGCTGCCTTTCTCTGCTCTGAGTAATCTTGACTTTTGGGTTCTTGTTTTCTTTTTTCTTGGATTGGAGTCAATAAACCAGGTAGCTGAACAGTGGGAGAGTTGCTTTGTCAGCCTCTGGACTTGGGATTTTACAGCAGGCTGCTGAGGCAGTGACCTCCGAGTGCAAGGTGAGGCCTGTGAGTCCTGCTAGGGTGCTGCTGAAGGACTGGCTCCTTCTGCGCTGTGCAGGGAGAGAGAAGCTTGGCACAAGTGCACCTGTACTGCTGGTAGTGTGCAACCCTGCAGCAAAGTCATTGCTCTTCCCTGCCCAGGTTTCTGGCCAAAAGAACTAGTCAGTTACTGCAGATAGGAGCCTGGGAGCAGACCATCATATATGCAATGCAGACAATAGAAACTTCAGGGCTTTTCAGCAAAACAGAGAATAAATTGAACTGACAGTATGGATATCTTTACCGACTATCTTATTCTCCCAGAAGAGGAACTGTTTAAACCCATCAGATTAAATGCCTTAGATCTAGATTAAACCTGCCTCATTGTGGAGGCAGAGATAAAGGGAGGTCTATTAGCCACCACTTTGTCCATCCTCTAATTAGTTTCTAGGGTTCAGAAACATTTCCTGATTTTCCTGATGAGCCTGAAACTTATCAGAATTTTTACTCAGAAGCAAGAGACCCTCATGCCAAAACTGCTAGTAGCCCATGGGGGCTGCAAAACCTACTTTCTCTGTATGAGGCAGGGCAGGGACATAAACCAAGTCCATTGTACTCCGGGAGAGTGCCCTCACCAGCAGCCTGCGAACTGAGCAATCTCTCTGACAAACAATTCCTTCTTAAGGTTCACAAACTTCTGCACAGAACTTGTGTTGAACATGGCAAGATAGTATGGAAAATTTTGGTTATAACAAATCATTTTTTCCCAGAGTTTCATGGAAAAATTCCTGAACTGCTCTATATTAGGTATTAAGCCCACTCTGGTCAGAGGTGCAGCTTTACCAATGAAAGAATTCATATCTACAAAGTGTTTTCTGCAGTCTGTTGGACTAGTGACAATAATGATGCTAAACATTACTGGAGTCCCTGGCAAAAGAACAGGCACAATTTACTGGCTATATGATTCAGGTTAGGGCAAGATGAATAGAAACGATGGTCTAGTGAGTAGGTTATAGGCTTATGATGCAACAGAACAGGGCTCAACTCTTGGCTTAACTTCAGACTTTTTTGTTACTTTGGGGAAGATACTTAAATCTTTCCTGTGTCACAGTTCTCCATCTGTAAAAGAAGGATAATGATACTTTCCTACATCAACAGGGATGCAGGGAAGGTAAATCCACTGATGACTGCAAAGCCTTGATGTACTGCAGGAGGGAGGGTCCAGACAGGGAGATGTTCAATTCTGTATCTTCCAGTTAAGGAAAGAGAATGCAGAAAATATTTTCTGAAGACATATTGTAAGGTTATTTTCCTGTCTCCCAAATGTGGCATGTAGAGAGATATTTCTACCCTTTTTCTCTCCTCTATTCCTTTTTAAGTACATTCCTTCCTTCTCTTGCAGGCAGGGACAGACACATAGCAAAGCAGATGATGTCTAAAGCATACAAAGTTCCTGTGTTGCTTCAGGTCTGATTTGATGGTTTTCTGACTGAAATAATCAGAAGTTTTATGTTTGATTTCATAGTGCTGTTTCTGAGAATTTAATACTTCACCTTGACCCTCCAGATCTTTCTAAACAGTCTATGAGATCTGCATGGTGTGGGAGGGAGTATTTCTGGCAATCTTTGTCCTTTCCAGGAGTTATTTTGTGTGAAGTTATGCTGATGGATTTGCTATCACATTAGTCAAAGCTGTTCTCTACTAAGAATTTACACATTGGTTTTCACGCAGGAAAGCAAACAAAAATCACTCATTTCTGGAAGATAAACATTTTACTCACCAACTTTTGGAGTGTAGTTTCCTTTGAAACTCAATTTAAAGAAATAGATGAGAGCTAAATGCAGACAAACTGGATCCAGCTATATAAAGTCAGGCATCTCTGGAGTGTGAATCATTTCCTGTGGCAGGGGACATTGCTAGTTATCTAGTTTTTGGATATGCAAAGTTAGGCAAGGAATCCATATAATTGCCATCAATGTGTGTGCATTTTAAATCATTGCATTAGTTTCTCTGAGTCTTTAGACTTAGGTCAAAATAGGCTTTCCAAAATTCAGCTGCTTAAAATGCCAGGCATTTTTGGAACTATAGGGCTTCTTATGTACAGGACTTAGGTACCTTCTGAGGCAAAGAGTTGACTCTGGCTTTATTTGGGTAGCTGTGCTGCTGATGTGATGGGGCCTCAATTACTGCATGTCACACTGATCTCTCTGCCACGTGCCACATTACCTTTTCTTTGGGTAAGAACGCCCTATGATAAATGAACAATAGCTTTCAAACTTATCTTTTAGATGAAGCTGTGTGATGTTTCTATTATTATTTTTTTATTTTACCAGGACCAGTAACCCTCTACCTCCCCCCCTCCAATACTTGCAAAGCCTGAAAGTGGGTTCTGTGTCCCCTGGCACAGGAGGGTGTGTTACCACGTCCATGTGGTGCAGAGTTTGTCCTTCCCATACTGGGTGCACTACTTACACTGGCTGATGGGGGTGGCTGAGCTACTACTTTACCCCTTTTCTCAGTTCCTCTGGAAATGAATGGAGATTTGAGTTGCGGTTTCTCACCATTTTTTTTGGAGTGGAAGTGGGAAGGCAGTCTCTGGGGCTGGCAATTCCTTGTCCCTTCCTTCCCCAGCAGCGTCTTGGTGATGGTTTGGGCGGTGAGCAGGCTGCAAGGCTTGCAGAAATCTGTCACTAACTCTAAGGGCCAGACCCTAACAAGACCTTCTAATGGCACCTTCTAAAGTAGCTGCTGTCTTCAATGGAAATTAGTCATGGGAGTAAAAGAAGACTGTACAGAATGGTGAGTTTTGCTGCTTTTAGAGATAAGATTTAAACTGATACATGGGATGGGACAAAAATATAGTATTCTCTTCATCTTGTTGAATTTCAGTATTTGTAAGGCTCCAGTCACTGTGGCATCTAGGCATGAAAGATACCTTGTGTCAGCAGGATATGCATCAAAGGAGCCCTTTTCTAATGGATAAACCTGATATCAAAGAACTGAAGAAACTGAACCAAAATTTACAGGTGTCCTTTGCTTTGATCATTAATTAAAATGTGACTTATACTCACAGTGTCCCTATTAGAGGACTTGACACAACAAAGCATCTGAGGTACCCAGCTATTTCTTGTAATGCTGTGAAAGACAGGTGTTCATTCCTGGGAAAGCTTTGAAGCTAAAAATAAAATAAAACAAAATTAAAATTAAAGGATATTTCCAGGTACATAGTAATCATCTTAATACTCACATTCGAGGGGGTTTTGTGTGTGTGTTAAATACTGACAGAACTCCTGGCTGGAAAGGAATGCAGACAATGAGGTAAAGTAAAGCCTTGTAAGTCATTTGAGATCAATCGTCAGAGAATGCATCTCAGCCATGTCATTATCAGATTAATAGCTGAGTTCCAATTTAAGCTGGAATTATTTGGATAACAGAAATCAAAAGGAAAGTTTTTGCAAACAATTTGCCTTAGAGCAAAATAAAAGTATTAGAGATAGGATTTTTTGTGATTTTCACCACACCCCTTGAAATTCCATGCAGACTAGATCGCTTCGTAGGCAGATCATGACAGCCAACCCCAGCACCCTGGGTTATTCCAGCCTGAAGTGTAATGTGCATCAGGCCGTCTGATTTCCCCAGCAGTCAGCCCAGACACTAGAAACCCAACCTGTTGGTGTTAATGGGCCATATGGCAGCTGTATGTGTAGATGATCCAGAAAAGCTAGCTTAGGTTAGAGATTTGAGGATGTCTTCTTACAACAGGTTGTTTGACAAGTGAGCTTTCCTGAAGCTTTTATCTCTGCTTTGCTCTCCATAGCAAACTTTTAAAAAAATCTCCTAGCCTTGCCATTTTTTTTTGCCTCCTATTCACTTTCCTTTCCATCCTTTCGTCTTCCTTTCTTATTCATCTGTCATAAGCTCACAACTTAATATTTAAGTTTATCTCTTCCTTGAAATGGCATTGAACATGTCTGGGGTTGAATCAGCTTTTAAAGGCAATTTATATGTAGAGGATAGAAAGTGCCAGAAGAATCCCAGCACACTGCCCAAATAGTTAGCTACTTCTTAAGCGCTTATCCTGGTTTTGGCTGGGATAGAGTTAATTTTCTTTCTAGTAGCTGGCACAATGTTGTGTTTTGGATTTAGTATGAGAATAATGTTGATAACACACTGATGTTTTCAGTTGTTGCTAACTAGTGTTTATACTAAGTCAAGGGTTTTTCAGCTTCTCATGCCCAGCCAGCAAGAAGGCTGGAGGGCCACAAGAGGTTGGGAGGGGACACAGCCAGGGCAGCTGACCCAAACTGGCCAAAGGAATATTCCATACCATGTGATGTCATGTCCAGTATATAAACTGGGTGGGAGTTGACCAGGAGGGGTGGTTTGCTGTTCGGGAACTAACTGGGCATTGGTCGGCAAGTGGTGAGCAATTGCATTGTGTATCACTTGTCTTTCTTGGGTTATATTTCACTCTTTGTTACCTTCCTTTTCATTACAAGTATTATTATTATTATTATTATTTATTTATTATTTCAATTATTAAACTGTTCTTCTCTCAGCCCTTGAGTTTCATTTGTTTTCGATTCTCCTCCCCATCCCACCGGTGGTGGGGAGAGGAGTGAGTGAGCGGCTGTGTGGTGGTAGGTGCTGGCTGGGACTAAACACGACAGCGCTAAACATATTTTATCTTTCCGTCTCCTGCTGTGAATCTATGAGTTTCACTAGCATTTCATAAACGCTTTCTACTATGCGAGTGGTTGTTGTACTGTCGTGGTTTAACTCCAGGCAGCAACTAAGCACCACACAGCCACTCACTCACTCCTCCCACCCCTGCCCGGTGGGATGGAGGAGAGAATCAAAAGAGTAAAAGTGAGAAAACTCATGGGCGGAGATAAAGACAGTTTAATAGGTAAAGCAAAAGCCGCACATGCAAGCAAAGCAAAACGAGGAATTCATTCCCCACTTCCCATGGGCAGGCAGGTGTTCAGCCATCTCCAGGAAAGCAGGGCTCCGTCACGCCTAACTGTTACTTGGAAAGACAAACACTCTCACTCCAAATATCCCCCCTTCCTCTTCCCCCAGCTTTATATACTGAGCATGACGTCCTATGGTCTGGAATATCCCTTGGGTCAGTTGGGGTCAGCTGTCCCAGCTGTGTCCCCTCCCAACTCCTTGTGCCCCCCCAGCCTCCTCGCTGGTGGGGTGGGGTGAGAAGCCGTAAAGCCCTTGGCTCTGTGTAAGCACTGCTCAGCAGGAATGAAAACAGCCCTGTGTTATCAACACTGTTTTCAGCACAAACCCAAAACATAGCCCCATACTAGCTACTATGAAGAAAATTAACTTTATCCCAGCCAAAACCAGCACATGTACCATCTGATCTTTATAACATGTTGGGGTGAGGAGACCCAACATCCAGGAATTTCATTTGCAAGAGCACTGGATCCTCATGAGGTGTCACACTGTGCTGTGACTCTGAGGTGGTAGTAGTTATCAGTGAGTGCTGTATGGCTTCCAGTGCCATGGCTGAGCATCCACCTGGTGACCACCCCGAAATTCATGGTTTTCTGGAGGGACCGAGGTGTCAGGAAAGGATCCTCCAACTGTCAGTCCCTCCATAATCTACAGGTACTACACACGATAATGGCAACTCGTTGTTAGACCGTCCCACCCCCCAAATGTAGAATAACTGAATAATTTATGCAGAGGGATCCTATTCACTCTGTACTGTGGTGGGAACAGTGGCAGCGTGGGAGAAGGCAGCACCACATCAGGTCTGGTCTGTTCCAGCTTAGACTAGGACCCCCTGGATTTTATTGCTTCCAGTCATGGGGGCCAGCTCCCCATTTGGTTTAAATCTTGCTTTAATTTATGCCATCTGAGAAGCTGGTCCACTCATACTATACCATGTAACAATTAAATCAAGGATTTAAAGACTAAGCCTAGACTTTTGCTCTATGAAATACATTTCACAGCATTAGGTTCACCAGGCTGATTCCTGTAAGTCAGGAATTCTATGAAACATCCTAGGCTGAAAAGGATGACAAGCCATGAGCAGAGTCTGTAAAAGACTAGCATGCAAAGCAAATTACAGGTGTTTCTGGAAACTTTCTGTGAGAAGGATGACCCTGTAAAGTCCTGTGTCACTACAAGTGGGATCTACCTCGTTGCACACCCTTTGGTAAAGCCCATAGTACGACCACAGCTGTGGACTGCTCTTTCTGGAGACCTGGCAAATCCATTACCTGTCAGAGAAGATTTCTCCATCAGGGTTCAGGTTCTGATTCAGCAGAATAAGTGACTCCAGAATATGAAGACATTCTACCCCCCTTCCCCCCCCCTCCTTTTTTCGCTGATGTAAGAGAACACAACAGTTTATAATACTTCTAATGTCAGATGCCATTTTTCGCTTTGTCTTTGTCCTTGCTGTTGTTCCTATGGGTAGATAGGTCATTGATACATGTATATATTAATCCTGTACTGTATTTTTTAAAAATACATGTAAAATGGACTATTGATATTTCTAGCTGTAACATATTTTCACCAGATGTGTTATGCCTGTTCATAGATACTATGTCCTCAGTCCATTTTTAGTTAGCAGCTTAACTTGTTATTTGTCAGTAAGCACCCTTGAGGAATATTTCTGTGAAATATAAAAAACTTGCAAGTATACTTAAAGCTATCAATTAGCTAGATGAATGGTATGAAGAGTAAATCAACAAAACCATCCAGAACAGCGGACTAGTGAGGACAAAACTTTTCATCCTTTCCAGGAAGTCTCCTTGATTTCTATTATCATTAACATCTGCACTCTTCAACTCAGATCATATGCCTTTAAAGAAATGTAAATCAGCTCCATATTCCTGGACATTAATTTCTAAACATGGACTATAAAACTTTACCCACTGTGGCAGAGATGCAATATCACCCTGTTTACTAATGACCTAAGAGTCTGGAATTTGAAGAAAGAGAAAACATAGACAGTATCCATCTCCTGTTACTCATCGCAAGACTTTAAAAGAGAAGACAGTCACCTCCTATTTGCACAGCTATTGCTGATGTGAGCCCTATTCTGTGACTTTTAGATTCTACTTTATCTTTGTAATCTTCATGGAAAAGGATTTGCTAGGAAAAATATCCCTAAAAGAAATTCTTTTGATATTCCATTGTAAGGAAAATATAATTCTACTACTGAGAGGAACTAAAGAAAAGAAAACCACTGAATATCAAGGTCAGATGCAGCCTTAGGTGTCAGGTAGAAAATGGAGGGGCAAAACTCCCTCTTCTTGCTGATCTTTGGCTGCAACGTATATGAACTTCTGTGACTGACTGTTACAGCTGTGGCTTATTTCACTGTTGGCTGTTCTGTGAAATATTGATTATTCCGAAGGTCTGTGTCAGTAAATTTCCAAGAAGTCATTAGCCAGTGAAGATATGTGGTTTACTCTGGAATCATCACTGTATCTTTATATGCGTAACTGAACACTTGATCTATCTTTTCTTGGCAGGCACTGGGAGAAGGGCTGTATGTAACTTACATATTCCTCTTCCAAGAATTGTAAGAGAGTGAAAGTCTTAACAAAAAAGGCTGAGAAAGAAATTTGGTGCCTGATTTAGAGTAAATACATCCCTAAAATTACAAAACTGGCCAGGGAAATAATTTGGGATAGATTGTTTATTTAATGAGGAGTTAAAGAATGGCCTTTATTCAGATTTGCTAAGATTTGTTGATGGGTGCCAAGACCTGTTGGTAGAACTTTTTAAAAAACTCAGGGAACGGTTTAGGTGAAATTTGGTTCTGAACTGAGCATCTAGTCTGTAAGGCACAGGATCTGTCTGTACAAAAGCAGCAGGGCAGATTCATCCACCATAAATACAACTCGTGTGTGTGTGTGTGTGTGTGTGTGTGTGTGTGTGTGATTTTTTCTGCAAGACTGCTACAAGCTTGACTGGAACAGGTAGCATTATGAAATCTTCACTAATTCAAAGCTCTGCATCAGTGCCTGTGTGCCACCTAGAACTGGTGAGGTGCAACAATTAAAAACGTGTAAAAATGAAATGAACTCCCCCTGAAGTATAAACCAAAGGCTTTTAAGCTTGAGTACGGACAACAAGAATCATACATTTATTTGTACATGGATCTTTAGCTATAAATAGCATATGTGTTTTTTATTGTTCATAAGAAAATGTGGACATACTGCCCTATGTCCTTCCCGTCACCCTCCAGTCATCCATTTTGAAACTACCTTAATTTATATATCAGTGTAAAATCTGAGGTGCAATTTCTGGATCCTCAGATATTGAGGAGTAGATGGATGGATGTTTATGATATTTTAATTATCAATTTTTTCCCTATTTCTCCATCAACTTCTGGAAAGATCAGTTGCTTTTATAACTGTCACAGGATCATTTGCAAAATACTTCTGGCATTTTTCTTCTGGAGATATATAGGATGAGTAGAATGAAGATGGTTAATTTACCATAGCTGCAAGCAACAGATTTTTTTTTTTTCCAGAATTTCCCTAGAGCTCTCACTAACCAAAATGTCAGTTCCATCAAAGAGTATAATAAAAAACTATAGGTAAATAACTTGACTGGCATGAATTACTACTTCTTCACAAATCAGGGCTCAATCTTTTCAGAAGATTTTCTTGGCAAGCCTAAGCAGCTGACTTCAATACAGGAGTAACTGGATGAGACTCTATGGTTTGAATTAAAGAGGTAGACTAGATGTTCTAATATTTTTCACTCTAACCTTTGCATCTCTGAGATGAGGATAAGTCATGTGAGTCAGGCTACTTCTACATAAGCATATTTAACCGTAACGTCATGCTTTTTTATTGTGCGAGGCCTTCTCTGAGGAACTCTCCCATTATTACAGTGATCTACAAAGCCAAGATTTTGCTTTACAGATACTCGGTTGAGTAGTGCTGCTAGGAAGGTTACAGCTGAATTTTATAATAACTGTTACGGACCTTTTTGTATCCTTTGTACACTGCATAGCATAATAATAATAATTCCTGAAAGGAGTTGAAGATTGTGGTAACTGAGGATATGAACATATTTTTGGATTACATCTGTGCTTTTCTAATTTGATGCTGTCTGTCAAAGACTGTAGAGAACATGAAAATGTGATCAACCAGAACCATAAACAAAAATCGCAGCCCAAAAACCACATGGAAAAATAGCCAATTGCAGTCTGGATTACCACAATTGTCAACAAGATTTCCATTCAGAAATCCTTTCTTTGGCCTGTCTTCTAATATTATGGTTAATGGAAGGAATGCTCTTAAAGAAGGCGAACTCCTTTATATAGTTGCTTTTGATCACATACCAAAGAGAGTTTCAACCAGAGAAAATGAATAAACATCTGTAGGAATTTGCAAACAATTACAGCATGTTTTTCTGCTTCTCTCTCTCTCTGCCTATCTCAGTACAAGTGTACGTGGACATGCATAACTTTTTCAGATTTGTTTAATATTCAAATATTATCCAGTGACATTTTGCAGTTGCAGAATTTTTTCAATCCATGTTGCAAGTTTTCTCCAGAGATTCAAAACTGCGCAGCCAAATTGCGTTGCTTCATTCTGACTTGTCAAATGGGGTGTCAAGTTTTCTTATAGCTTCTTTTACAGTAGAAATTGCTGCGGTTGTGATAGTTGCAGGAAAAGGTGACAGGACACATACAGGATTTATTATTGCTCTGTTTGGGGTATTTGCAGAGAGGATTAGGGAGAGCTTTCTCAACACATAGCTTTAAAGATACTACTTAAAGGAAAGCTCTTGACTTTTATTCAGTATGCCAAATCACACTTAAATCTCAAACCTCAGTTGCTGAGAAGCTGGCTTTGATCTTCAAAAGTTTATGGCAGTGGAAAAACAGATAGATTCAGATTCACTATTTCAATGTATGACTGGTTCTTCTTGATTTGGTGAAGAACAAGACACAAAACTATAAAGTTAGGGGAAAAAAAAGAAATCACTGTGTATAAAATGTATAAAAACCTGTTCCAAAATTGGGAGTGTTATTGATTATCTAGTTCAAAGCACAGGTGCTTTTGTTAATGGCAAGCCATGACAGCTGGAACATACTTCTTTTATTTAGTGGGTGAAAGGAATCACTGATTCTCTCATTACACTGGTCTGTCTCTATAAATTCAAAGATGTGAAACAACGCTGCTATGGTTAGTACTCTGACCGTGGCCTGCTAAATCCTGTGTTGCCTATCTTCTATAGTTGTTTGTACATAGAGACCTGCTGTGAAATCAGTCACCTCCACTTATGTGCAACAGAACACTTCTGTTTTTATATAAAAGCTGCAGTTTTTAATACTGATATCTGGATAACAAGGTTCATATTCTGCAATAAATATGTAAGGCTGCCTGGCAGTTTTCACTAGCTGACCCATCTTTAAACTAGTGGCTGTTCCTAGAGTGGATTATTTCAGTTCTGGAAATACAGCTTGAAAAATGGACCAGACTCTGCAACTGCTCTCTCTGCGAGAAGCACGCACTTGCATGCTAATAATACATATCAGGGGTATGAATCTGATAAACTTGTTCTACAGTAGCTCCAGGAATGATTTTAAATGACTCATCCTAGCACTGACACTAGAAACGGCCTTCTCAGCACTGATTTTAAATAATGATCTCCCCTGATGCTCAGTGCCTAGCCTGCCCACAGAAACATCAGTTATTTGGAGACTACTGCAATTCTCAGTCCACTAAAATTGTGATGAAAGTCTTCCTCCTCTTCAAGGTTCTTTTTGCCAGGAGCAAATAGCTATGGCAGACAGAAAACAGGAAAAGTACCTCCCAAGAGCAAAATGAAGTTTTATTTATGTGGTCTAGGATAAGCACTGCATTAAAACATTAGTATGAGCAGATTTCTCCAAACAATTGCTAAGACACAGACGGGGATACATAGCAATTGCTTTTGCCACATCACCCCAAAAGCAAAAAAACCCCAGAGGAATCCCTCCCTCCATTTCCCTGTCACCCACAACTTGCTGGGTAGGTTATGCATTTCTAATGTTAGCCTATCTCTAGACAATTTAGGTAGTTTTTCTATACAGAAACGTATGCTTTTTCTCAGGAGTTGTGAGTTTTGCTGAACTAATGCCAGAATGAACATTGATACCAGGTGCCTGCTCTGGCAGAATCTAGTATAACACCTACAGATAAAGTGTAAAATTACATGTGTCTTGCCCAAGCACCACAAATTACTCTGCCCTTCATCTCAAATAACATGATAACTCCTACTTTGAGACTTCAGACAATGTAGCCTTGGCAAAAGGAAAGTTTTTCATAGCCAAGCACATCAAAACTAATGTATTTTACTGCACCAGAGGGGTTGACTTTTAAAGAAAATGTATTGCCAAATTGAATCTCCCTTTGGTGTATAAAATAAAACATACTGTCCTGGGCAACTACAGTGATAAACAGTGTTTGACTAGTTTGGAAGGAACCACAATTGCTGGCTGCTGGAGCCTCAGGTATGAAGGTGATGCAGATACAAGCACATGAGGGCTCATGATGAGAGAAACAGAGGGTTAGGACTGACAGAGTCTCCTCCTCTGAGCTTCCCACTCTTGCTAAAGTATCTGAGATGTCCATACTTGGTGCTCACTGCCTGAAGGCTGTTGAGGATTTGAGAGGAGCAGTGGTCATGGCTGGTAGTACCACACACGCACTCGGGAGGAAGGCGATGACTCTTGGGACCCTGCAGACCACCACTGCTGTCCCAAAACCACAGACACCGTGTGGGCTGGCAGGAGCTCTCTGGTTGTGTTCCCAGATTAACTGTTCACATTCAACCAGTAAAAAAAGAAATCTGGGACTTGAACTCCATACCTTAGTTTCTCTGACCTCTAACACTTCTTGAAATTTTGGATCCTCCAAATGCATGGCTGATCTCCTAATTAACCTCAAACACACAGGGTGACAAGTTAGCAAATAAAAGTTTGCTGAAAGTGAGATGTGATTAAGCAGATTGTCATTTTTTTAATGGAGGATCAGGTCAAATGTACCAAACCACCTCTGCTACTGAGAGTGAAGTGACCGCTCCGAAAGGACTACACTTGTAAATAATCTCTAAAAACATGACTGCGATATTTCCTTGTAAACATTTGCTTGAGGAAGTTCTTAAGTCACGCAGAGCAATGTCCTTTTTCATACAGAAATGCAGGAGTTTGAACCCAGGAATGGATCTGACCTCAAAGAACTGTCGACTGTTAGCAGAGATCAGATGAAAATTTACATATTATTAAGATCAAAAGAGTAATTTCCTGAGGTTTTTTTTAATCCATTTTCAGGAAATGGCAATAAGGTTATTCAGGACTTTCTACTTCAAATTGTTTAGTGGGATAACAGGCTTACATCTGCATTTTTTGAAAATTTATGGCCTAAATGGTTATTATGTCACCTTCTATCTTACCCTCAGTTTCATTTCGGATTTCTGAGCTTTGTGCATTTTGCTGAAAAAAAAGAGGACATGGAAAATGTTGGCAATTTAAAATAAGCGACTGCTTAGCATATCGTTGCTAATATGGAACTAGCTTGGTTAGGGACATAAATTTTAAGGACAAAGATAATAGTCTTTATAGCTTGCAAATTCCTTATTAGCGTGCGGATAGTGTTACTATAAATTCAAGCTGCATATTATGAGCCACACATTTTTAGCTGTTTGAATTAATTCTCTGAATATTTAGTGAGCTGATGAAGGGAGGTGAATGGCATATCCCCAGCTGGACATAGTTCCAGCTTCAGCAAGACGATAAACTTCTAATACGAAGATGGAACTTATGGATGCTGGCCAGAACAAAATAACATTTCACCAGTGGAATTCCAGTTCAAACTCTATCCTGGATAGAAATAATTCTAACAAGGCTCCTCTCCCTTTTAGGGGCTTCTAGGAAAAAAAAAAAAAAGAAAAGCCAAGTGTNTTGAAATTTCAGATTAATTTGTAAAAGAGACAGCATGGGCAGCTTTTAGGAAAAGAAAAAGAAACAAATGCTGCAAGTTGACAAGAAATATTTGCTGTCCATAAGCTCTTATAACAGCACCCGTGACTCTGCAAATAGAATTTTTTTTTTCCAGCAATATGTCTAAAACAATGACCCTTAGTCCCTTGTGCAGATTATTGAAGCGGTAGTTGATTTCCCACATTTTTTAAGGCAAAAAAAAAAAAAAAAAAAATCACACACAGGAATAAGAAAATTAATTCTGTCGGGATACATAGATCTTGATGTTTACATTTTGGGATCCTTTTAGATTCTTACATAGTCTTTACCCTTGAAAGAACTGTTCAACTTACCCTTTGTTTTGTGACTTAATTCATATAATGGCATACATGTCTTGGGGAGTGCTATTGATAGGTAGGTCCTCGCATGCAACAAATCGAAGTTAAAGCTAAGTGATTTCAGCTTGTAAACAAACTGATTTACCCCTATAGGTATGGCAATAAGATGGGGCTCCAAAAGGAGTGTGCATGATCACAGTCCATGAAAATCTATGTAACCGCTAACATTTTAAAACACCGGGTATGATCCTAGATGCAGTAAATCTTTGCAACGTTTAGCAGTGTACTGTGGCTTCATACTGGTTCATCCACCTATATACTTATCTAACCAAAAGTTTGCATTCACTCTGGATAAAAAGTGTATCCTTCACTGGTACAAAATTTTTCATCATGTGGATTTCTCTGCTGGTGTGCTTGACCTTAAACTCACTGGTCTCAAGATATTTCTATGCAATAATAGCAATCAATCCCTCCATCCCGAGGGAAAAAAAAAAAATCAGAGCCTTGTGGAGTCTGTACCCTTGGACCTATTCAGAATTCAAATGGACAAGACTCTGACCTATCTCATCTGATGTTGATGGTGACCCTGTTTTTAGCAGGAGGTTGGACTACTTGTCCTCCAGAAGTCCCTTCCAACTCAAACTATTCTGTGATTCTACAGTTCAGCTCATATTACTGAAAATCTGCTCTTTCAGGCTGGATAACATGACAGAAACATGTATTAAAGTCCTTGTATCTTAATATTCTAAGGATCAACCATATTTCACTGTAGACTCAGATCCAGATTCATGCCAGACTCAAGGACCTCAACTTAGTCACACAACTGCCCTGTCACCTTTTGCAGACAGTCAAACCAGAGGTCTTATGTAAGGATTTCTGCATCCAGAAAGTGCCCTTTCCTCTTCGCTGACTCTATGGGCAACCTAGAGTACTTGCACTTCTAATTTATGCACCTTTGCTGTCTATAGCTAAGTGGGATGAATTTAGGCCCCAGCACATATTTCCAATTTGTCTCTAATAGTAGACATTTACCTTCTTTTGATAGTAAGTGACTGTGTTATATATTGAGCCTCTCAGGCATGTGAGCCCAACAGAAGTATAAAGCAGGAGCCTAAGGAGCATTTAGTTCAAAGGAAGCCAGAGGAGTTGCAAAACATTGCTGGAAGTGGGATACACTGTTTTAATTCCAAGAATTACTGGTAATTTGAAAAATTGGCCCCACAGAGATCAGTGGTAAGACTGAGATAGCTTTGAGCCACATAAAAGGAGCTGCTTTTCAGAGTGGTTACTTTGGGAAGGAAATTCAGAATAATCAACAATTTGCATTTGAGATGCTACTAAAATCAATGGCCTCCTTTGACAGTTTTGCTTTTCAAAAACCTTTAAGTTAGTGTGGTTGATAGCCTTGTTACTGTGCACTACATTTCAGCAGCTGGAGCTGCAGGATACACCCAGTGGAGGACGAATGAAGGAGATAAAGAGATTTTACAGAAGAACTGTTTTTACATGAAGGCAAATACCACATCTTCCTTTTGAAGCAATTGTTATTTTATCCCCTAGATGCTGTTATTTACAGTGGCTCAAATAGTTTACATTCAAGATGAAAGCTTAGCAAGATAACTTGCTTGGGTGCAACCAAACAAAATGCTTTATAACAGTTTATCAGCAAAGCTCTTATGCAGTAATTGCCATGCAAATTGTTTGCTCAGGCGATAGGAAATAGAAAACCACTACCGCAGCAGTCCATTTTGGAATGGAGTTTGGTTATTGGAGTTGGGTTAGGTTATTCTTGGTGTAAAAAGACCTTAGGAAGATGCAGAGCTGGCAGTCACCCTGGTTGAATTCACTACTGTGCAAAAGGCACAGTGACTGGAGTCCCTTCATACTCAAAAGCCCATTGGGAAAAATACATTTTGCTAGCTCTCTGCACAGAGGTGAACTGCATGCTCTAGACAGGAGTATGAAGCAGTCTGTGATGCAACATTCTGGCAAAATTTTCCAAGTGTACAAGAAAGCCATGAGAAAAATCAGGCATCCCTTTCATTTATGCAAATGCTTTCATTTCATGAAAGTCCTGGCAAAAGCCCAAGCATTCTGTATGATAATTCATATTCACTTGCAAGATCTTCATGTCCTTAGCAAGACTGGCACATAAATAATTCTAAAGAACGGTTCCTGGAAACGATCATCTATAGTAGTAATGTTTTAAGACTTGTGGGGACACATTCAATTAAAGCTTCATATAGTTTCCATACCAAAGAAATCCACACAAAGCTGAAAAAATAATAGTGGAGAAAATGTTTCCAGCCTACATTAATTTATAGTACGGCTCCTTTACACTGGTTTAGACATGTAAAGGGACCTTAAAAAGGTTTAAATGAACTGTTAATGCAGGACATAAAGGACATTAGCATAAATGAGAATCAGCTCCATGAATATTAGGGAGTTAAACTGTTGTCTGGATTACTTTACTGCATTATTTATATTACTGGACTTTGAAAATTATTAAGCCTTCTCCTCTGCTCTACTTTTTATTTCATCTATTCTTCTCAGCTATGAATGGTGATTGCTTTTGTGTTGTGTGGCTCAGCTTCAGAGGAAGGGAAGGGAGAACGATGCTCTTCCAGGCAATTTGATAGCCTAGTTGCTGGATACCCCCCGTGACCTGAGATGTGGGTTCAGGCTGTGGATTTCAACCCACTTGCTGCCTAAAAGAACACTTTAACTTATTGACCAAGAGGTGTGTACCTCCATTATCCCATTTTTTTGTACTGAATTTGGTGCTATCTGAATGAATCAAGAGAAGACTAATCAATCAGGCTCCTCTGAAGGCTTATGTAGGATTTCCTTGCTTACCGCTGAAATACCAGGAGGTTAGATGTCTTGCTTCCACCTGTCTTGCCCAAGGACTTCTGAATAGGTGTGAGAATTTAGGTCCTTTGAGGGGTTTGATGATATTATAGCTCAGGCTAGAAAAAGTTACTCCTATGACTGGAGGAGTACCCAAGGCAGGACCAAGGTGTGAAGTCAAGGTCAGGAGTAGGGATTTGAGGCAGGATTGGAGCAGAGACAGGAAGTTAAGAAAGGCCTCAGCAGTTAGTGAAAACTAATTTGGGAAATGCCAGTGCACTTAGGCTGGATTTAAGTATTGCCATAAAGGTTGGGCCTTCTATAATAATCCTGCAAATCTCTCCTCCAGATTTGTGTGGAGTGTATGAATGAGCTCTTTTCTGGAAACAGGATTCTCCCTCATCCCTAAAATTTTGTTAAGATTCTGGACACAAGACTCTGGACACAACACATGCCTCCAGGTTTCAGAAGAAACACCAAATCCTTCAGTCCATCTGGGATTTTATTATTCAGTTACAAAGGGGCTAATAGGATCTCTGAGGCTTAGGACTTGGTATCTGGGTTCAGTGAGGTCCCCCATTTCTACCCATCAGAGTAAACTTCAGGAGGTTTCTGAGACCTGAGGGAGGAAAAAGGTCTTGAAGACTCAGGATATTTCAAAGACCAGGAGACAGCAGTCTGAAAAGCTTCTGTGGAAAGAAAGGCTTTTGCCATTTGACAAGCACAGAGACCAATTTCTGGGGTTCATGGAAAGATTTGAAGGTTCACAGGGCTTTGGGGATATACAGTTAGGGAATATATGCAGGGATCATGGATAGAGTAAAATAAATAGATGCAATGGCATAAATAAAGAATGACATTTGATACATGGCCTTTGAATACATAACTCTTTGGACATAAATCCTACCAAAATATTGGTGGAGGCGGGAATAGGAGCCAATGTCAGAGTATGGGGACTGTTATTCATTTGCCAATGTGAAAGAGAAAGGAATGCATGAACCAGCAGGAAGAAAAGAGTTTCTGCTTACACTCAGGTGTAATCCATTCCTGGCCTTTGTAGACCTAAATGTGCACTTAGTATTGGGTTGTAATATTGCATTTCTTGGTCAAGGGTCATTCATTGATGCTCTTGAAAGACCAATAGTGCTGACGTTGGAATGAGCTATTACTGTTAATAGCAAAAAGCATGGAATCATTTGGCTTCTGAATGGCGTGGAGAGGACAGGACATGCCAGTGGTACCTCATTCTTGACTCCATTGGCTCATGGAAATGGTTAGTTTGTTGGTTGCATAGAATCTGGCAGCTCACATGAGTGAGAAGTCCTTGCTGCTTGTTGGTGCTCCCTTTCCTGAGGCAAATTCATGGATAGACCTTATCTGGGAAAGCAGGAGGTGGACAATGCCAAGTGGGTGAATGCCCCTCATCTGTATATATTTTATTCTGTTTGGATTATCAATACAGATGCAAAAGACAGTATATTTTTCATTTCCTGGGGACTGGTTTTCCAAAATGAAGAAACCTTGCCTAACCCTGTCAGCCTCTTCCAGGAGACATAGTGTCTGGTGACAGAGTTCAAAATTGCAGTAACTGTAGGAGCCATCCAAATCCTTTTGTGTCCTGTGTTTTTTTTTTTTTTTCCCATTTGCAAGATTATGACTATTGCTACTCTCACTTTTCTACAGTCCCTAAAAATCATCTTAATTTATTTTAGGCATAATTTCACAGATTGATTTTATGGCAAACAATTTGACTTCTCAGTCTAGCTAGGCATCCCAAATAGAGCCTATCCATGCAGAATGTGAGCTATTGACACTGACTTCACATAATTTCTAGAATCAAGAGGTGGGACAGCACTGAAAACCTTGCCACTGGCTGTAAAACTGAGTCTACTGAAGGAGAGGTGATTCCTGAGGAGCTAAAGGAGCTGCTGGAGGGAACGTCCAGGAATTGAGGTGGCAGCTGCAACTCAGTTATGGAACATATATGTCCCATTCCTACCACACTAGCATGAAGTCCCTTGTGGTTCTCTTCGACTCATTAATATCTAACAATGCTCATACAATGAGTAAGGGCATGCCAGAGGAGCCCCTTCCTACAAACCGGACAGGAAGGGTGTCCTCTGATAGAAAGCATCAGTCTGGGTCTTCCCAAGAAGACCCATAGGAAGTTCATTTGGGCTTTCACCTAAACTCTTAAGGGGGCCAATAGGCAGAAGAGAAACTCTCCTCAGAAACATGAAAGTAAATCTTCTAAACTTCATTTATTATCTTGGGTTGAATGAGTCAGGGTTTGTTTGGTTTTGGTGGTTTGTTTTTTTTAATTTGTATGGTGGTTGGTTTTTTTTTTCAAGAAGAAAAAGAAAATATGTTATTTTGGGTGAATCTAAGGGCTTTTTTTTTCCGCCTTTAGCAGCCAAATCAACATCCTCCCCCAACCAGTTATTTACCCAGGACAGCCCTATAATCATGACTTATTCATAACAGACATTTAAAGTAGTTAAAAAACAGAGAACAGAATATTAAGGAGAAAGTCATCCTTAGTGTAGAAACTGAAGTAGTTAATTCCCAGCTAAAGCCCAACACAGACCTACAAGTCCATGATGACCTAGGAAGCTGATCAGACTTTATCGGACAAACTGGAAGTGGTCAGTGCTGAAAGACACTCAGAGTGCAGGTCCCCAAGGGAGTCATGGCTGCGAAAATCCTCCAGGAAGAAGAAAGAACAGAAATACTTCTATTTATAAAAAAGAAAACAGGAAAAAAAACCAAGAAAGAATTCTGTTATAAAACAACTGCCATTATCCAGACCTTGCCCATTATCCTCATACAACATACAGCAATAACAAAAGACAATGTTGCTGTGTTTTTCACTTCGTTTCTTGGTCCCAGAGGGCCACTGTGAATTACTAAAATTATGATGATGTGTTTGATTCCAGGAAAGTCTTTGTACTGAATTAAAAATGTAATAAATGCTAATTGGAGTTGATATATCTCCTGCTGGATTAATTTTGAATCTAGTACTGTGATATATTGACATTGTGTTAGTGATCAAGATGTTCTCTAAACTTAAAGTGTTTCCCACGGAATAATTACAACTTGGAGGAAGGGAGAAAAGATTGAAGGTGTCAAAGATTAAAAGCATTGGATATTTTTGTTATGGTTTATGGGACTTACAGAACAAGCAAAAGTGCTTGCCTGAGTAATTGAGGAATCTTGCAAAGAATTTTAAAATATCCCATGATCTTTAGATATGGCTTGAGGAAAAAAATCAGTTCGAGGAAATTGTTGAAGTTGGGAGTGCCTCTTGCCTCATGTTGCAGAAAGATGGACACTTTTTAAAGTTTCCATGACAGAAACGAGGAGAAGGGTCCAGGTGACGTGGGAGAGAGCAGCACAAGAACACAACAGCCCCGATCAGTACAGGCTCTCTCTGTGTTCCCAGTCCTGCTCTGCTTTCACCAGTCTCACCAATGCTTTGTCAGGAGGAGTCTTCTTTGGATCTGAATAGAAATTTTCTCCTAGTCCTGGGAGAGTGTTATCAAATCTGTGTTTCTGTTTTTGCTTGTTTTTCACAGATTTGACCAATGAGCTGTTACTTATGAACCCACTTTTCTTAGCATGGACCTGATCTGTTAGCTGTTGATGGCTGGGAGGCTTCACCAGAGGTCTGCTACCTGTGAGACTTCTGCCAGGTACCTCCAAAGGGACTGTGGCACCCTTCTTTTCTACCCAAACACACTAGCTGCCTCCTTTCCCTCATGTGGCCTCCTGCATTCACAAATTTGTTTTTTCCACTCTCAGGCCAGGGAATCTAGAAGACACAAAGCGACAGAATGACTTATTTTAGGCAGTGTCGCTGTGTGCATGTACTTTCCAAGATTTTGATTTCCTGTGTGAAAATTTAAGATTTTATGACATGTGAGTATAAATATCACTCTCCTTCCTACACACGGATAAAGCCAGACCTCATGTCAGAAAAAGAGAGCTTTTAATCTTCTTTGTTTTGGGACAGAAGTGGGCCCAGAGGCATCTGAGCTGCTTGCCACAGAGCTCAAGGGAGGAGACCTGCGTAGGTCAGGAGGGAAGAGAAGTAGCTCCTAGCAAAAGCTGAAGGAAAATGGCAAGGAGTGTGAGGATGGCCCTTTATTATAAAGGATGACAGGAATCGGTGGGTGCCCACTCGGCACCTGGGAAGTAGAGGTACATGGCTTCTACCATCTCTTTATGGTAAAATGCAATTAAGCTGCAGTGGGACTTATGCCTCTTTAAAGCACCCAGGAAAGCCCCATATTGAGAACTTAGATGCATTAAAAAAGGAAAAAAAAAGAGTAGCCTCAGTATTAGCTTTCCATTCAGATTAATCTGCTGATAACCAGTAGCAGAATCACAGCAATGGACCCATTAGATTTCTCCAACTCTTTGCTCCTGGGACCATACTGTCTCTTGATTTTGCCAGTGAATTCTTCAATGGCACACTTAACCTGATGGAATTTTCACCACCTTCTCTGGGAGTAATTCCGCAATACACTCGTGACAAGATGGCAGTATATTTAATCACAGTGTGTGAGAGACACCTGCATTTGACCACAAACTCATTTTACATACTGTAACTTACTGGTTGGCCAACAGATGGTAGCAATTTTTGGCTACTATGGACCTGGGATGTGCCCAAACTGGTCAAAAAAGAAAGGGTCCATATCCTACAACTACTTCTGAAAGTCCTTCAAGCCTCATCATTATTGAAATAAAAAACAATGAGTGAAATAGTTTAATAGGTATTAATACGATCATGATCCATTACCATGTGTCAGTTTCAGAAAGATGCTTACCTGTGACTAGGTAATCAAGTATTATCTAAGATGCTTTAGAAGATAAAAAAAATAGATGAAGAGCCTCAAAACTTATGGGAAGCATTGGATATTAATTTGTTTTCCTAATTTGCATTAGAATAATCTAGTTCACAGACACACAAACCAACTGATAATTAGCAAACTGAAACAAAATGTCCCCATTCGTAAATCAAAATTATTCAACACAAATATTAATTGCAAATTTAGCCTTTTTTTCTGTTCATGAATGTATTTGTCATGCATAAATATTCATTGAATAGTTTATGAAAACAGATTTTAGTCTGTGGGTTGCTTGTAAGATGGTTATTATATCTGTATAGTCGTTACTTGTGCATCACAATTAGTCAATAATTCACATAGGTATCATCTCTTCTCCCTTGAAATGAGATTGTGACTTTAAAACCAAAATAATGTGGAAAAAGTATAGGGATAATTGCAGTGTTGGCATCATTTATAGGAACAAATCACATGCACCAAAATTTGAGGAAAGTATGAAGATTCATGATTATCATGACAAATACCCACAGCTGTGTGAGGATTTATAAGCATGACATATTATAAAAGCACAAATAGCAGGAAACTCTACTTATTTCTTTTATTCACAAAAGTATTCTTGAATCACAGCATTATTATAAATGCCTGTTCTCACAATGATACAATTTCCTGTTTGAATCTCTGAGCAAGTGAACAGCATTAATTGTAACTGTTTGTTAGCTTCCAAAAATTTAGACAAGATAATATCCAAGCTTTATGTTCAGTTGAATAGATACTGCAGTCTGCACCCCCTGTCCTCCTTCCAGAGCATCTCTTTTTCTGAGGAAAATGAGACAAACTGCTCTTTCCAATTTTATTGCTGAGAGCCGTTCCCCCCTCAACACCTCTGCACCTTTTAACCCTCATGATGTGATGTTGATGGAGCTGCCACTTAAAAACAAATTCTCTTTGGCCATCGGGGAGCTTCCTGCAGTGTTGGAGATGACAGAGCCTTTTGCAGGACGCTGCTTTTTGAATCTGCCTTTGGGGGGGAAACCCTTGTTGTCTGGTATCTAACAGCACTTGGGTTCAAATGTGAAATCCCTGGGCTCATTCTGGATTCCTCATGTGTAGGAGGCACAGCCACTGGACTGCTTGGGAGGGAGCAAAATCGAGGGAAGGAAACTATTGTTTGGCATAAAGCCTTGTTTACCCAGTCTGGTGGAACAAACAAGGAAACAAAAAACACTGTCCAAAACAAGCCCCACTGTGTAACCCACTGTTTGCACTTAGAGTTCAAAATATCTGTTGGCTTTGAGTTCAGTGATTTGAAGCAAGAAATTATAGGAATGCCCTTGGATACTAAATCTTTCTTTAATACAGTAATTATTCTTACTAAACTTGCTATGATATGGGACTTAACACCGCTTATTTCATGGTCTTTCTTTTCTAGTGCAATGGCTCTCTGAACAGGTGGAGGGGATTTTATCCAGCACATCTTTGGTTGTTAGCCAGCACATTCTTGCTCTTCCAGACGTGAAAATATTTATGTATTAGTACTAGGAAATAACATCTCTCACTTCTTAAAAAATTTGTAAAATGACACACTAACAGCTTATCATGTACTCCTTTCCAGCAAAAATTAGTACAGGAAAACACACCTCCACCTTGCATTCACTGCCCCTAGCTAAGAGCAATATTTTAATGTTAACTCTTTGTCACTGGGAGTCAATTTTTCCCAGCACAGCACCTAAGTGCAAAATGCATTAGTGCAAATGTCTGAACTCTAAACCCATCTGGCACTAGGAGCTATAAAATATTGACATATTTGTCTACAGTAGATTTTAACAGACTTTCTGGACAATATAATTTAAAAACCGTTGTTGTGCAATGGAATTAATTAACACAAGTAACATGTACAACATAAATTTTTATTGTTTCTTATATGCCATAAAATTTCCAAGACAGAAGCACCTGGTAAAACCATACCGTCTGACTGGGCATGGCATTAGGAAGGCCTAGATGGGAGCAGATGGAAAGTCTGAGGATGAAATAAGAACAGATGGGAAGTCTGAAGGTGAAATTTGAACTTAGGTATTTCAAAGTTCACATGGCTGAACATAAAGTCCCATTAAACATGCTCCGATAAAGAGTTAAACTGACAGGCTGCGCTGTGCCCTCCCTCCTTTTGGATTTCCAGTGTCACTTAGCTGTCAACAATGTTTGTGGCAGCAGTTAAAAAAGCACTTTCCTTAACTCTGCCTGCTCATTTCAAAACTGAGTTTTTGCCATCCACTCTGTACCTGGGATTTTGCGAAGGTGTTAGTGCTATAAACATGGAAAAGCATTTTCAGTTTCATACAGAGCTGGTGGCTCTCCCCTGTAATTTGCCTCCTCTTCGTTTAGACAGCCGGGCAGCCACAGAAAGCCATGTTGGCAGGGAGGCAGCAACGTGCAGCCAATGCCAATGTGTGGACGGACCCGGGGGGGGTTACAGAAGATAGCACTGAGCCTCACCGGTGGCTGGTGTCATGAACAAAAAGCCCAGCTCCTGCTAGCATAACTTCATGCAGCGTGCAGTTGGCTCATTTTAATGGTTACAGCTTCTTGGAAAAACTTTCCCTCCTACCGTTTCTCCAGCAGAACAGGTCTGTTGCACTTCTAACAGAGAAATGTCATCCAAAAATGTAGGAACAAATATGATTGCTACCTATAGGTTAGAGGCAAAACCACAGGGTGGAAAAAACTACTCTGGACTTGTTCCTTGATGCTTGCTAGAGCTTTTTACCACCTTGTTGGGGTGAAAGATTTTTTTTTTTAGAGTGAATTTGCCTCAGTTCAGTGGGGTTTTATGAAGACTGAATTTGTGCGTAGGACCTTGCATGAACAATATTAGTAAATGTGGTGAACTGACAAATAAGGGCCTGGTATTACTACTAAACCAGGATGCTTTGTATGAAATTGTTACTTTAAAAACCTGTCAAGCCCTAATACGTGACTGTCAGCAGAGATTATTTTTTCTAGCTCCCACAGACATTTAGAGTTCCCAGTTTATAGCCCATCATTGGTTGTACAAAGCAAATACTGCATCTGGCTCTGGGGTTTTAGGTCCAAAGGCCAAGGCAGAGAGATACTTTTCAAGTTTAAATAAATGACTCTTTTCAGATATTGATAAAGGCATGACAATTTGCCCACTGGTTCTAAAATATTTCTGCAATATTTTTTTAACAATTGCCACAGCAGGATATATCAGTTTCAGGATTTGATAGGTCATTTGGGAAGTGCCCAGAATGCAGACCCATTTACAGTTCAGCAAGTTCCCAGTTCGCTTATCTCATGCTCGCAGCCAGCAGGATATTTGGGAAGGGCTGGTGTTTCCAAGCCAGGCAGGGCACATGTGTCGAATTTGTGGTGGGTTTCCAAAGCATGGGAATGATGTCTTTCTCCAGCCCAACAAAGCTCTACGCCACCACTGTCAAATCAGTCACTCTGCTGCCATGCCATGTCACCCACGTCTCGGGGCAGGATTGCATATTCTGAAATTCTGGAAAGCTCTTCAGTAGTGGTCTGAAAAATGACAGGCTCCCACATGTCCCTACTGTACTTGAAGAAGTGCATTTCCCATGATTAATGGCCTCTGTGCTGCGCACAATGGCGTTTAAGATTTTTTTTCCTGCTCTAAGCCAAACTAAAGAATATTTCCAGTTTCTCAGGCTCTATTTACCTTCTCTCTCATTAGCGGAGGCTCTCTCCCTCGCTTTCTGATGATTGTGCACATACTTAAACCCTTCTGACTGTTTTCAGCTGCTACCACTGTGTTCCAGAAATCTGACACAGGGGAACGCATCACCTCGTCACTGGCGTGCCACAGGCGCTTCCCTTGGACTTCTGCCCGTTGCCTTTGCATTCCAGTGGGGGAACCAGGTAGAACTGTCATCCCAAAGGTTTTGTAGGGACTCATCAAGCTTGACACGTGTCCCCTGCTTCCTGCCACCATCCCTGTAGCTGCTTCAGAGTTTCAAAAGCTACAAACTACAGAAGTCTGGCTGAGCCCGGCACAACAGGGAAGGCAGCTTGCTGTGGACTGGGCTGAGCAAAGAGGCAACAGCCTGGGCGGCTGCTGTCGTTTTTTAACTGTGCACCACAGACCACCAGAGAACAACATGCTGTAATTCCTTGCCTAATTCTCAGCTGCTCAGAACTATCTAGTCTTCAATGTTGTGATCTTGCTTTTTTTTTGTTTTTTTTTGACTATAACTCTTCCCTGATGACAAAATATGTATTTTTAGCATAGTTCAAGTATAAAACACTAAAATTATACTACTTCTCATAAGGGTTGCCTCATAAATACAGCATTCTGTTTTCATGGACAGTGGCGTGGGTGTTTCATAAAGTATCATAAACAATTTATTTTGTAATGAAATAATGCAGTAAGTTATCTTTGGTTTCAGATCATGCTCGCAGCTCCACTGAGCTTTTTTTGGTGTGGTTTGTAAGCCAGGTCTGTGGAAGGTTACCCCTGCCTTGCTTTCTTGCTAAATATAAATGAAAAGCTGAAATTATTTGAGTAAAATGTAAAACGTATCAGCTGAACATTGGGAGGTCCGAGAGTGAGGTAGAGCAACTCTGCTTCCTGGAATGAAGTGATTGCACTTACAACTTACCCCCTGAGCAACTTTTTTAGTGTTGTTGAGCCCCAGTAAAGAGATGCAGCTTCTCATTTCAGGACTGGCACATTGCCCTGCTTGGATTGAGCTGACAAGGCATCACGAGACCGTGATTGTGGTGTGGTACCAGACCTGTGCACCAGCAGTGGGTGACACTGACAGGGGGAAGGGTGGTGTGGAGAGATGATGGTGCTGTAGACACCCTTCCCATTAATCCATGACACTCTGTGGCTCTTTTCCAGTGCTCCATGGGTGCAATTAATTTTCTTGCATAAGAAGCCCCCAGTTCAGCCAGGTAGTTGAATATATGCTGATGTGCACAGTTCTACAGTGGGGCACAGGGTGTTTGAAAGGCAATTGTCTAAAATAAATGTGTAAGAATGCAATTACATTGAAAAAAATGCTTCCTACTTATTTCTGTCCTTGGACTCTGTAGGGAGGTATGACTGAAGACACCACCGCTTTGTAAAAATCGTAGTGAAACATGGTAAATTTTGTGTCATTCCTGCTTATTTTTCTCTGTTTCAACTTTCAATTTCTTTCATAAGTCCCTGTAGTTATCTATGGCTCATTTATTTGCATTGTGTAGCTATTTAGTGTCAAATTCTAATCCTAAAAGATCTCAGTTAAAAGATCTGCTGTCACAGTTAATGAAGCCAGGACTTCATTCACAGCATATGCATTTCTCCACTGCCAGTTATTGTCAGTAGTTCAACCTTTGCCATTACCCAGATTTTCAGTTCTGTTTTTCTCTTTAAATCTAGTGACTGATTTGGTAAATAATTTACAGAAATGACCTGCATTTAGCTCACTTGTAGGACAGTGAGTTTCCTGCCATGGTGCTCTATAATCTTTTCAATTCTTTAGCCTTACCTATAAAAGTGTTAAAATGACATGGTGCCTTTCACACTATCGCTGCTCAGTGACTCCAAGTGCAGATGAGCTGTGTGCAGTAAAACATCAGCTGGGCAGGTATGCCTTGTTCTTTGCAGTCCTGGTGCTCAACTTTCCAGTGACTTCTGAAAGTGGAAGGTGGGCAAGAACCAGTCACACAGGTTCTAAATGGATTGCTTGAGGTACTTTACATACGCTCTCTTGTCAGCATTTATACCTCCTGTGCTTTACTCCATCTAGTCACTTCTTTACCTTTATCCTCCTTCAACAGCAGCTCCTTGGTGTGCTGTAGAAGTGTGACATGGTTTTAAACAGTGCAAAATGAATGCTACATTTCCAGAGAGAATGTGTGTTTCATATAAATGTTATTTCCAAGTACTATTATATAGTAATCAGGATATGATAAATCATAGTTGGCTTTTTTTATCAACGTACTGAAAGTGTGATAATTAAGAATAGTTTATTTGAAATACTTAAGAATTCATATAGTTGTGTGTGCAACAGGTCAAGTACTTGCTAATAAAATGGCTGCTCTTAACATAACTGCACAAAAATAGGATTTCTGCTGTTTAGGGGGAAAGATCTTTTAAAGAAATAGCAGTCAGATTTGTAATGAAGAGGAAAAGAGGAGCATACAAGTGCTGCGATGTTGATAGCGGGCAGCTGGTAGATTCTTTGGAAGATGACCACTAAGCTCTGACATTACTCTAAGTAGCATCATGAGAATTGATCCAAAAACTATTCGGACAACTCTTGTGGCATGATTACACTTAAGTTGAACTCTTTTTCCTGTTTTGACTATTTTAAATGTTTCAGTGTTGCCATTACATTTTTCTGTGAGGAAGATCTCTCACATATGCTGGCTTGGCCCATTTTGGCTATTTTTTTCATGGTCAGCTTGCTTTTCAGACCCTCCTTTCTGTTCTTTCCTGACACAACCTGGATTTGAGAATTGGCAATACACATCGCTAATGTCCATTTAATGCTGCTATGTCTGGCTTGCCTTCACAGGTGTTGGGGTTGGGGCAGGTGTTGGCAGAATAAAGAACAAAGCCAGTAAAGACTACTGCCAATTTTACTAAGCAGATGTGCCATCTCAGGATGGGGAAATTTTTCCTTTTTTTGCATCTAAATTTTTAATGACAATCTTAAATACTAAATATATTTATTTTAAGATTCAAATGTTAAACTAAGCTTTATCAATTGCTGGTGAAAAGAAAAGCAGAAGCACAGGAATTTCAAAAGAATCTAAAAAATTCAAGGCAGCGGGGGCATGCAACAGAAGACAAAGTTTCAAGAGTAGCTATTCCAATTAAGGGAGGAACTGAGGAGAATTTAGACTAAGTTTGCTTCAGTGTAGTTTAATAAAAGTTCATGTATTTACCAAAGAAACAGTGCTATCTTATTAGAAAAAGTCATGCAAATAAGATGTTGATGGCAAGTAATTTCCAGAACAAGTTTCTTTTGTTGAACTACAAAGGTCTGAAAGCACTTTACAGACCTGGTAAAATCTCCACTCATCAAAAATGCCAAAACCCCAAAACTTTTACTGACAAAGAAACTGAGGCAAAGAATACATATTCTAATGATGTTGACATTACAGTGCTTATATAAAGCATTGAGAATGTGGAAGGAATGGGATAAATATGCAAATTACCTGTGTTCTTGCATGATGTGTGGCAAAACATGGCTTGCAATAAAAGTTTTTTTCTGAGTCCTACAAGTTAACTTAATGTTCTTTCTTCTTCCCAGTTCACTTGGATCACCTGCAAAGTGTTGACTTGAAGAAATGGAAGAACAGTAATGCCACATGTGGTTTCTGGGAAGTAACAAGGTACCATTTCTGACTTGATAAGGCATCCAGAGCAGCTCCGAGCGTCAATGGGGGAAGGTGACATAAAGGACTGAATCTCAAATAGAAATCCAATAATCCTTGTTTGGAAGGTGGTGCACTTTGGAGGCTTGCAGCTTGCCCTGCTCTATCTGGCTGGTGCCTGGGACCCAACCCAGCCCAGCACCTCGGCTCTGCATGCAGTGGCCCCGTGCAGAAGCAGAATGGTCCCTTGTGCCAGGCTTTGGGGTGAAGATGCTGCTTTCTCTTATACAATGTACACACTGAAGCAAAGTCCTTAGCTACCTTCTTGCTGACCATTTTACACGTTAGGCTGCTTGTGATTTACAAGGGTTTAGGACGAGAAGAAACAACTAGAAGTCTAGTCTGATCTCCTGTGTATTTGAACCAGTTAGCTGTTGCTTGAACCATACCTGTTCCTTGACCCTAAACATGGGATTTTCCACTTAAAATATGAGGGCAGCTGCGCTTGGGCAAATGAAAATTTCAGCCAGGCAAGTGCCTCCTCCTTACAAGAAAGACTTAGGGATAGATGACAAAGACAGGAAAGCTAAAAGCTGGTCCCTCCCCTGTAATAACTTTCCAACTAACAGCAACTTGCAGCTAGGTCAGATGTTATAGCCACATCTTTTAGTAACAGTTAGGAGACTTATCTTTTGCCCTGTATTAAAATATATTTTCTTTCAGTAGATCCTAGTTTACTGAACAAAAGGATTGCTCTAAATAAATGTCTGGTCCCCATCGTGTTATATTGTTCCACTAATCTCTAAGTGAGCACCAAATTTGTTCTTATTACTCCTCATTGATATAAAAATATTAAATAATGTAAGGCATAGTAACAATCCTAGGAACACAGCTTTTCACTGATTTTTCCCTCTCTTGAGCCCTGCTCAAAAGCTGTCATTTGGCCATTTCTTAGATCCATTAAATAGGTGCTCTGGAGATGAAAAATGTTATTTTTAATCAGAATAATATGTTTGATTACTTTAAGTGACTAACAATATTCCCAAGTAAGTCACATCTGTAAACAACCTTTGCCATCTGAATTTGTAATCTTAAAGATTATGACCTGTTTGGTTTTTTTGTTTGTTTTACAGCAGCTACTTGATTGACACAAATTAATTCTGTAAGTACATACTACCTTTTCCATTATTTTGCCTGGATATAATGCTAATCTAATCAAACTGTAGTTATCCATATAGCTGCTTGTCTATTTTTGTTTGTTTTTTTTTTTTTCCAAACTGAGTATCTTCCAGTCCTTTGAAACATCATTATCATCAGGAGGTTCATTAGAAATTAGCATCACTGGCACAGAGACCCCTGTAGCTAACTCTTCTAGTACTGTCAATAGAAAGTCATAGTTCCTTTAAAATATTCTAAAGTAGATGCCTTCTTTTCAGCTAATATAGTTCAGCGTTTACTTTAGATTTTTGGAAGCAGCCATTCTGAAGCATCACATATTTTATTCTTTGGGGCTATCCTTTGTTTGGGTATGTTGAATGCAATGAGGTCATGATCATTGGTTCCTAGGCAACGACCAACTTCTACTCCAGTGATTAATTCATCTTTATCCATCATATGAAGTCCAAAGCAAAGTAACCTTCTGTGTCAGAAACTTGTGGTCTATAATTTTTAGAAAGCCTATGACATTTCATTAGTGTGAGACTTTAAGCACATCTTCCAAATGGAATTCGCTCTCTGTAACATCTATTTGTTTCTCATTCTTTACCTGTATTGCAGATATTAATACTTTTATGGCAGGCAAATAAACTAATATTAATCCATTTGCTTTGAAATACTTTCTTGACTCTATATTTAATAAGACAGAGATCTGATATACACATTTGCAAGTATGAAATATATATCTGTACAGAGAAGAAAACCACAAAAATTTTGTGAGATATTTTGCATTTTTAGGGCACCTTCATCTTACCATCCTAAATGGCCTTTAAGAAATGAATTAACATACTTTTGCTAGAAATTTATGACAGTCACTGCAGTTTCTTTCCTCACTAATGTATTGAGCTTGATAAAATGTTATTAGTTTGATTTCTTGTAAGTAGGGAAATTGAAGGGCAAAGTGGTTAAGTTCAGCATTTGAACTGTGAGCATCTCATCCATATTTAGGTAACTCCATTGCCTGATTTGCAGAGTTGCTGAGCATCAGCATGATCCCATTAGGGTAACTTATCAAGGTCATGCAAAAATCCTGTACCAGGAATACTCCTGAATCCCTGCTCTGTGTGTTAATGATGTGTAAAACCAAAATTAAGATATCAACTCCTTTATAGATAAGGAAAGGCAAAAAGCCTAGAGATTCTAAAAATAAAAGAGACAAGGCACGTCCGCCCACCTCCAGTTTCATCAGGTCCATACAATTTCATCTCCGCCAGCTGTAATGATCTTACAGCCATATCATGCTGTTTTGCAGTTCCCCAAACTAGCACTAGTTAAAGCACAGAAAAGCCAAGTTTTAAACAAGCTCTTTGAAGTTGCTGCCTGTTGTCTTGTTCCTTTTCTCCAGCTGTGGGCTGCTCACCCTCCTCCCAGAACAGCTAGTACTGGCTGAAGCCTGGTCCTTCTGGTGAAAGGGTATGGAGGACCCACAGGCAGCTGTAAAAGAAGGTGGACTGAGACAGATTTTAATGAAACAGTCTGAAAATGGAGAAGAAATGCAAATTTCTGTAGTGGAGAATAAGAGAAAAGGAATGGCAGGAGGCAAAGCAGAATGATGACAACTTAATTGTTCAACCTAGATGAAAAGTCCTACGACTCAGCCCCATGAAGCCTGTTATCTGAATGCTGTATGCTGTAGAGGTTTTTCTTTATAGGGCTGGAGAGTGGTAGGAATAGAAGCATTAAGCCCCAAGCCACCAGGTGGGCAGGGAATTCAGATGCCAGAGCAGGAGCGCTGAAATGAAAAAGTTATGTTTAGAATGAGTTCACTGGAACATGACCCCATCTGCACAGGATTTCTTACTTTCTTTCCTTTTCTTTTCATTTTTGGTAAGTGGCAGGTAAGTTCTGGGTCAGATTCCTGATACGAGAGAAAAAAGAAGCAGAGTGAAATCAAAATTTTGGAAGAGCAGTTAACTGGGAAAGAGGACTTGAGAAACAGCCCTGCTGCCTGCCATTTACCTCCTCCCCTGCTCTACCGCTCACCTTTGGCAGAGAGTGGGGAGTGAGGAAGGAAAGAAAGATGGGAGCAAGAGACAAACATTATCTTTACAGGTATTGAGTAGTCTGGCTTATTATACCCTGTCTGGTGTAGACTCTTAACTGCTTACCTTTCTTTCAACATCACCTTTAATTAAGTTCCCTTAAGGGTCATCATGAGCATGGGAGCTTGGCTTTTTTTGTTCTCCACTCTTTTTTAAAGTGAACTGATACACTAGCCAGATTTTCCGAAGCACACAACTCCCTTTTGAATCAGATTTTCCACCAGATGAAAGTGTGGAGGGAAAAAGAGGGTGAATGCGATTTTTTTTTTTTTTTTTTAAAGCTGAACAACTTTAAATTATGCCCATTCCCACTTTGACTGTAAAGGAGCTGAGATTACACCTTTCTTTTAAAGCTTGCTAGGTGAGAATTTTCCCCTGTGCTCCCACAGCTCCACTTACAGGGCTGTGCTCAGTCTGGGCTCACCGTGATGTCAGCCAAAAGCCAGCCCACTGTTGTCCTGAACGGTAGATTTGCCTGGGGGGAGGAACTGTTCTCCTGGATTTTCTCCTTGGGCTGCTTTGTTGAAGGGCCTGCATGGGTGTTGCAGGGAGGGCAGGGGCTGGTGTGCAACAGTCGTGGCACCCTCTTCTCACCAGAAGAGCCCCATGCAGCCCTATGCACTGTATCTCAACCCCCTTTACAGACACAGGCAGGGCATGTTGGTGCATTTACTCCCAAGAAATGGATGTCCCAGGCCGCAGTAGGCACAGAGGCGGTTTTTGCTTTATAGAGTAATTGTGGATGTGAAGAAAGCCTTGGACAGTAAGCAGTTTCATGGAAGGCCTTTGGTGCAGTTATGACGACGCCAGTGATGTACAGAAAGGGCAACAGCTGTCTTGCTGAAATGCAGCGCACCAAACCTCTGTCACAACTGCAAAAGTAAAACTGCCTCTGATGAGATTTTGCCTTTTTCCAGTCTTCTCACACTTGAGGATTCTCCTGAAAGTGAAAATACATGTTTTCCATAGCTTGCAACACAGGGAGCAGGGGCCCATTGCCAAAATATAGGCCACTCGGGACATTTTAGGTACTCTAAGTTAGTTAAGCCACCCACACAGAGCTGGTAGAAAGGACTTTGGGATCCGTGGGAGACTCACACCCTTCTAAAGGCACAACTGGAGGTTATACCAGATACCCTACAGCATCTCAAATGGCATGAGAAGCCTATGTTGAGGCAATTTAATGCTTCCCTGGGAATTCATGGTAGCCGAACACCGCAGGGTCCAACTGGGTTAGACATGATAAGTACCATCATTCATGTGTTTTGTCTTGCATATGTGTGGCAAAACCCAGTAGGAAAGGCACAGAAATGACCTGTAGTAACACCCATCTGTCTGTTCTCAGCTTTGACTTGTACATTGCTTTTACTTTTTAGTATGTCCAAATTTGGCTCTTACGGAGAAACTAAGATTGTCCGGATGATTATTACTAGAGATTACCTGTAAGCAGTCATAATTAGCTGCAGCAACTGCATTCCCTCTAATGTTAAAAGGGGTGGTAATCCCATGTGCTCTTGGCCGTCTGCTGTATCAAACCTGTTTTAAGCACTCTCTTCTGTGGTGGGGAAAGGCATGAGCTCAAGCGAGGGGGATGAAAGGGTACTACAGTCACAGGACAATTGCCCTGCACAGGTAGAATGGGTCAAATCATCATGTCTATTTACCTTTATTTACCTTATTTACCTTCCCTGCTCCCCATCTCCTTGTAAGAGTGATATTTTATGCAATCTAATAGGCAGCACAGAGAAGTGAAACTGATAACGTTATAAATCTAGGACACGTGGAAATTTCTTAGATTTCCCACTGCTACATTTTGCTGACTTATGAGACTAACAGTCCTGGAAGACTTTTCAAGGTTTTGTATATTTACTAGAGCAAAGATTCCAATTTTTGGAGGTTCATGGAGTGCTGAACCATTAGCACGACTGAAAGGAAAATATTAAAAAACAAAACAAAACCCACCAAAAGGATAACACTGAACTGGAAAATTTTTTGCTTGCTTTCTCTGCAAACTAGTTAGAAAGATTATTTATTGACTTGAAGCAATTTATGATTGATCAGGCTGGTAGAGAGCTTGAGCTCAAAACTTTTAATCAACATTATCACTATTCCTAAACGATTCAAAAGGAAATACTGTAATTTAATGTTAAATGAAGAAAGAAGAGGAATTAATGTCATCAAGGACAAAAAAAATAGCCACAATGCCTAATCTGGTTTTGACATAGCTTTTATCTTATATCTGTACTAAAAACTAGGGGTGGTTAAACTTGCTTGTTCAGAAGTGATGAGAAATAGGTATTCTTTATTCTCTTAAAGAAAACTGGTGTTCCCTGGCCTCTTGCTCTCTTGTTTCTCATTTACTGCACAGTCTACACTGCCAGTGAAATGAATTCTTCGCTCCAAACATCCTTTTGTAAACAGACAAGTTTGAATTTTTATTCCAGAAATTGCACCTCCGTACACAGATTCTTCCAGTATTTTATTATCTTTCACAGATGAAGAGAAAGAGTAGTAGAGATTGGTGGAAGAAGGAAGCAATTTGGGGTTAACTGCCAAGAAGGGCATTGATGAGATCATATGGTTTCACCTTCTATGCTTCTCTGCAGAGCGTAGAATAAGACAGGTATGAAGTTTTGCTTCCAGATTCCCTGTGACTACAAAAGTCCTATGAAGAAGTTGTCCTTGATTACAAACATAATATTAGGAATGGATAGAAAGCAAGAAATATTTTGTGGGCTTCACTGTTTGACAGTGTTCCACACTGTGACCAACCCAAAACCTTCCTGTAGTAAAAATAAGAAACAAAGGGGAAAAAAAATTATTTTCTTTCAACATCTTCTAAAAAATGACAAAAGAGATGCAAGTGGCACGGCTGACGCCTACTAATTACAACTGTCATCAGGAGCAAAATATATGGAGAAGACAGACACTGAATTCTCTGTTTCCATCAGCTTGAGTCCTCTGCTCCTCCCCATTTCTCTCTTGCTTGGGTTCTGGACAGTAGGAAACTTTCCTGGAAAAAGCTTCATCTGAGTTGACAAATTTCCATGAAAAAAACTTAAGTTTTTTGATCCATAAGCACTTTCTCATGAAGTGAATAAATAAAATTCCACACTAGCTCTGCTCATTGTGGTCCCTCGTTAAATGTCAGACCAGATAGGCAAATAATTTGACAGCTTTTTTGGACACAGGAGCTGTCCTAGAAAAAGACTCAGTTGTGTCCTTAAGTAGAGCTCCATGACACATACTGAAGAGGAAATAAACTCCTATACCATACCTGAGCAAGTAATCCTCATAGAAAGAAAATACACATCTTTTTCTGCTGCTGGTGAGCTCATCCCATGAGGCAGCAAGATTTATGATAGCCCTTGATCTTTTTATCTTGACTGGTAGTTTGCAGATCCTTTAATTATGCACAAGTAGCAGATTTTTTTTTGTAAGGTCTGTGAGCTGCAGGGCTGGCTAATGGAAGATGTTAGCCTCAGTTTTTGTGAACCTTTTTGAAAGCAATTTCAAAGTTAGATAAATAGCTCAGAAATGCCCATTAGGTATGCAGGTGTGACAAACACTAGTTCATACCCTGAACTATCTCTTACTGTTTTTCTCTGGAAAGAAAAATCTTTCCCATATTCTAGGGCTGGTTTGCCCAGGCAGGGGAGGACTGCTAGTTTTCCTTACGTGAGTTCGCTTTTGCTGGCAGGGTGAAGGAGTGATGGGTATTGCATAGAGATTATTTCAGGAAAGATCCTGTACTAAAACCTTCTTGTAGGAGACAACCTTTGCATATATTATGAGCCCTTATGTTGTATGTAGCAGAACACAGAAAAATGTTGAGTCATTCATCACTTCATAATTTTTTTGCAAATATGCAATTCTGCCATGCTAAAGCATCTTGAATTTTACATTGCAGGAATCTCCATCATCCACTTTACCTTTCAATTGATTAAGAAAGGGTAGCAAAAGCAGGGAGGACAGCAGAAAGTTGTTACAAAATAATCTGGGAGGGAGGTGTTGTAGAAACACAGATAAACAATAAGGTTAAATCTGGTTTAGAAAAACAGTTGTCAGATAAATATCACCCAAAATCTAATAAGCAAATTGAAGAGAAATACTTAGAAAGCAATTATCTTCAGCAAGAGAAATGAAAACCAAAGACACTGGTTTTCCAAGCAGCCAGAAGATTTCTAGTTCTTGCCTGCATTTGCATTACGATCTAGAATATTGCCTGAGTTGCTTCAATTAGAAACCTGAGATCCTATGCTGATGCATGTAATAAAATGTCATTTCTAATTTTGTATTCTAAAACCAAATGCATTAATTAAAGAAAATTAAGGGTTTGTCAGACAGAAGGCCTGTGCTGGCCTGTAGAGGTTCCTGTCCCCCAGCTCTTAGACAGGGTCCTTCATTTGAGGTGTGGTTACTGAGCGAGATACATTGCTGCACTGCGTGGAAAAATATAGTCGCTTGATGGTGACTCACATGAACCCATGTTACTTTGCTTCACAATGGGATCACAGCACATGCACAGTGAGCTACTGGGTCTCAGCTGACAAAGTCCGGAGCAGCCAGCTGGATTATGCCCCTCCTATCGTGTCACAGGCTGGGAAGCTAGCAGTCATGGCCTGACTTATCTCCATGAATTCCACAGAGTATCTATCATTCTGGGCACATAATCTGCAAATACATGTCTCCAGATCAGAGAGTCATGAGCAAAGAGCAAAATAATAAAGGGCTTGGTTTATTTATAGAAAGAGCAAATATCAACAGTATAAAAATAATGACTAGGGAAAGATATACATATGAATGTTTGAAAGGCACAAATATTAATAAAGGAGTAAACTGTTTTTCACAGTGCAGACAGATACTGGTAGGGGAGAGGTTAGAGCTGCAACCTAGAAAAGAGTTCTTATGTCTTGATTATTGCGTAAACTGCATACAAACAGCTCCCAGTCAATGAGGTAGACCCAGCTGTGCTTGATATGATCCCATATGCGGCCTATGGCAAGTAACTCAGGTTTTTGCATCTCTGACACAGAACTTATCTATTTCATGGGGGGCTGTTATGAAACTCAATTAACACTTGCAAAGCTTTTCGATGGCAGTTACGGCATAAGTGTGAGGTATTATATAATGGGATGAAATTAAGGACAGTGAAGTCTGATTATCAGAGGAAAAAAATCCCAACAATGTCATCTGTTAGATTGGGAAATAATGCTGTAGGGGAAGCAGTGAATGACTCATTGCTTGAGTCAATTAAATCTGGGCTGGATGTGGCACCGGCAAATATAATGTAGGGCACAACCTTCTAGTAGCAAAGATATGGTACACATGACCTGATTTCTATGATCTTATGCTTGACTCTATAACCAACCAAGATTATATGAGCTCATATAAACTTTACATCATTTCTCATGTGTTTCTCATGTGTTTAAGGACTCTCAGAACATTGTTGTGGTCTGTGCTCAATTGATGAATACTTAATATACTAAAGTACTGGAGATCATTAGCATTCCTGAGGTTGTCTGGCATGCTTTGTTTATGCAGCGTGGAAATGGGAAATATTTCTTTCAGCCTTTATGAGATATTGGCAGTGTCACCTCTTATAACCATCAGCCTAACAATTACTTGACAAAATATGCTGATTATTGAAATAGCACTGTTAATATGCATTGGTGCCAGAATATTATTAGGACCTAGAGCCTGCACTACACGGAGGACACAGACTGTGTGGTGGGTGCTGTGCAGCTGCTTGATTCTCCTCCTCACTTCCCTAAATCACAGAATTTGAGGACCGACCTGACCTTGTTAACTTAGATATTCTTCATGACTTGGTATCAACACAAATTTTTATTCCCCCCGAAACAGCTTATTGCTCTATCTATGCCCTTGCTAAAATCTGGGGATGGATTGCTAGGTTTTAAAAGGCTTGCATAGAGGAGGAAAATAGCACTCTCTTTTAAGGGGCCACTCACAAGTCTATGCTCCAGACACATCCAGCCCACCTAGATGAAGTTTCTTGGTTAGGAGCCCAATTGTCTTGTTTAAACAATGAAAGGTGACAGGTGCTCATGGAGAATGCTTTAGATTTTCAGCATCTCCGTGAGAGGATTTTATCCTCACTGAACAAAAAAAAAGCCTTATTTTGATGCCTGTAGGTGAATCTACAGAAGTCCTACACTGTTCCACTGGATGGACAAGATCAGCAGCAGCTCTGTGTTTTTGGATGATGCTGACATAACTTGTAAGGAAAGTCAGCTGAAAAGCTTGGTTTCACTAGGGATTTGCTCCAATGACCTTGAGCAAAAATGAGGTTTGAACGCCCACCTGGTCCCCGGAGTTGTACAAAATTCAGACTGGCGGTGCTTCAGGACTCAGGTCACAAAGTAAAATAGCAACAGGATTGGAGGTGCCAGGAGTCAATACAGGTTCGCTCTGGGGCCCAAAACACCTCTGTGTACAAGGTACTGGCTTCAGCACCCGAGCTTGATTGGTTTCTGACCTACACGTTAGTGTGAATGCCAACATAGCCAACCTGGCCTCATACTGTCACATATGGTGCCTTCTGCTTAGAGCAGCCAAAACAATAGCCAATGCGTTCTACCTTTACAGCACTTTTGTTTCAAAAACTCTGAAACATATTACTCCCTGATATACCTAGGTACACCTTAAGCTGGACTGTGTCCGTTTACAGGTATTTGGGAAAACAATCTCTGAAGACAGGACCTGGCAGATGTGCACTGTACTTGAAGAAGTAATTCAGCCACTAGGTTTGAGCGACACTAACATGCATTTACCATCTTCTGTTCAGCTCCAGAATAGTGGAGTCTATGGTAGTACCACTCAGTGCACACAAAACGATCCCATGCCCAGTTATGTTTGACCACGTATATCAATATATATGTGGAACCGCCTGGACTGGTATATTAATATCCGTTGATATATTTACTACCTTGCTCCCTAATAATTGCCAGTGCTTTAAAAACATAGTTTCTCCTTGCAGTAACTGTCACCACACAACATGGCCTGTTCCAGCTACAGACATCAACTCACTTGCACTTGGTTTGCTGTCATGGCTGCCTTTGCAAACTGCTCTACCTCCTTAGGTTATGCTTGAGGAGTTGCACCATGTGGAGGGGTGATCCTCACCAATGATTACAAAGTAATTTCAAATCCCCATGCCCCATATGGGTTCCCCTGGGTACATTGCAGCCAGCCTCCTGGAGATGGACAGCCTGAGGCCAGCCTGTAGCAACTAGCCAGACATGACAATGCTGTTGTTGATGAATGTTTGCTGTGGTGATCTCAGGGTGATGTGATGACATTAAGTTGAACAAACAAAGTAGTGGCTAATTGACTCATCAGTAAACATTCAGCTAAACAGAATTAAATAGAGAGAAAACTCTGTGAAATGGTTTAATTTAAAAGGAAGCTCCTGATGACAAGATTTTATTAATTATAACCTCACAGGACCCAGGAGGTACAAAATGAGAGCCCGGAAAAGGTTCAAAAGAATGTTGGAAAGTTCAAGTTTTAGGAAGGTTTTTTTTTTTTCCCCCTCCAAAAACATAACCCAAGCCCCTTTGAATGGGAATTTTTAACATTTGTTCATTTATAAGATGAAATTAAAAAAATACATTCTGTAATAAGCAGGGCATCAGAAACACACACCTTATACATTACCATTACCACTCACTGCATTTGTTGCATCACCATTTCTAAACTTTCCAAAATAAAAGCCAAGCCTCATGTAAATGAACAGATTTATAATTGGTAGTCTTCAATTTCTAGTTAGCGTTTCAGAGGAAAGAAGGCTACGTAAAACAGCTTTATTCAAGGCAGGTCCTGTTTTCATCATTAGCTCTATACAGAGGTGGAAATTTGGCTTAAAAGGATAGCTCCTTGTTCTTGGGCCTGTTTGAATATAGGACTTCTCGCAATATTTCTGAAAGTATTTTGTGACACTATTGATGTAGTTGTTAGGAAACATGCCTTGATGAACCATCTCCATCCTGCAGTGAGCCATAGAAAGATTATTTCTGTGATGACTATTTTAGCCACAACTTTGTTAAAAAAAATGTTAAAGTTCAGAACAAAAACTTCCAATAGGAAAGGACTTGTATTAGTGTAAAAGCAGTAAGTCTCTAATTTGACAGCATCAGCTGCTACTTCAATTTTCATGTTCCCAACAGCACCCTACTAAGTTTTATGAACAGCTGTGTTAGCACCAAACATCTTTCAAGGGCATTTGCTGTAAGAGAGCTCAGCTTTCTGCCGCAGTACAGGCCTGCAGTGATCACACACATCTCAAAACTTTTACAGAGCTATTACTTCAAAGGTGACCATTGTAACATCAAGCAACCTCTACCCATACTCCTGGTTATTGCTACCAGACTAATTCTTGTCCACTAGTTGGAAGACACCTGTAGCCCCATTCAAAATTCAGCTGGTTCCTCCTCCTGGAGAGCAAGGCATGATTATACCATTTGCAGATTATTTTCTTCTTGGCACTTGCCTATACACAGAGGACAAAGGATTTCCCCTGGCCTCTCTTTGTAGGAGAACGAACCCAGGAACGATTTTATCCTCTTTCAGCACCACTATTATAATCCTCTGTGCATAACATGATTACTTATGGCAGTGTTCTTAGATTTTTCTGTTTCCTTCTCCCTTCACGTCCAGGCCATTGTTCTACCTTAGTAGCTCTTTTTTTCACATCTCGCAGTTTATCTCTCCTTCTCATTTGCAACTACAGAGCTATTAATGCATGAACCAGCTAGCCTCTCCTCCTGATATTTGTACCCTCCTTCCTGCCCCCTCCTCCTGGTCTCCCACAACTCATAGTCAATCCAGTGTGCAGCTGACAAAATCCTTTCCCATTGCCCTGACCTCATACCCCTCTCCCCTGAATCTCTGCATTTGCCAGACCTTCTTCAGTATCTGTGTCGAGCTTCTCCTTGCTGGGGGTTCTTTCACTCTGCCATTACCTGACAGCACCTCCTCTTCACTCCTTGCAAAGAGCATCCCATGCCAATCCCATATTATTTGCATAATTAGCCATTTAATTTTTACAAAGAACAATCTGTTCTGGCCAACCTAGCACAATTTTTTTTCTTTTCTCATTTGGGGGGGGTGTTTTTTTATGTTTACAGCCTTTTCTGGCAAGGACCTATAGTCAGAACCCAGATTAAATGTGCCAAGTCATTTATGGCATTATTATGCAGGAGAAGCATATATAATTTGTGGTGGATAAATTTGCAGTTGTGGAGATACACAACATATGGGCAAGTTCTTTAGTCCTTGCAAGCAGATAATTCTTTCTTAGAGGTCAGCACAATTAACATCACCTCTCTAAATCTTCACAATAATTACTTGCATTATTTTAATCAGAGGAATAACCTTGTTCCTTTGAATCCTGATTAACAAGTTACTAACTATAAAATATTCTTTATGTCTTGGTTTGGAGAACTTTCTGATGGCTCTGTATCAAGCTGAATTAGATCCTTTAGGCATGCTAAAAATGACTCACAGACCTGCAGTGCGATATGATAGCTGTAATTTTTAGGTCACTGGTTTAGCTCAGGAGGTAGTGAAGGTCTTCACTGAAAAGCTCAGAGTGCTGCTGCTCTGTCTGCTGTTGTATGCCCATAAGACTCAAAATTTTTGATTGGTACTACTTATGCCAGTAATGAGTAGTGGCTTCTACTTTTCCCTTTCCTGCTATTGTTATTACACCCTCCCAGCCAGCACATTTGTTTCATCTGTCTGGTGGTTTCTATGTGTGATCCAGCATTTATGGAAGTTAATAGAAAATTTTTCCACACTGCTTTCTCAGGAAGGAACTATCTTCATTTTGATGAGTTTGTTAAGCTTTGTGTGGTAGAGAACAAATGATACTCTAACTGATACCCTCGGTAGGAAAAGGTGATAGTGAATAGGTTTAAAAGGCTAAAATGTCTTTGACTAAGATGGGTGGAATGTCAGGATGTGTTAGGAAACAGAGTAACCTCAGCTCTTGGTGCTTATGTTACTGCCATTCTGTGCATGAATAAGAAGTACCTAATTCTTTACTTTCCTTCAAGAATTCCACCATTGCATGAAGAAAACACACATGTGAATACCAGGGCCTTTACATAAACAGATGAGGAAACTGGATGAACAGACTATCATTTTAGGCTCTCCTACTGAGGAAAATTAATTACAAGTTAGGTGATTCACAGATTACTGAACTGGATTGGAAACATCTATTCATTTTACAAAGTATTTCAGCTGACAGCTGCCAAAAGAGTCTTTTAGTTGGTCTCACACTAGAAATGTCAGTCACTTCAGCTGATTGCTGGAATCGGTGAAGGACGACAGCCAGGTTAATCAGAACATATAGACACAGTAGGGGCAAATATTGTGCTAAATTTAGCAACACATTCTACTAGATTGCTTGAACAGCAGTAGGTGTAACTGCTATATATTAGGATCAACCGTCACAATGGATTTACAGGACTCCCAAGGGCAGTTATTCAGCTGATGCTGCCATGGCTAATTGCCAGTTTTTCAATTACCAGGTAACCCTAGTTTTCTGTTTTTTTAATCAGTAACCACAAAATGATAGTAAAAAATAAACATATATACACATATTTGCCAAAATTGGACTGGTGAGGAGGGAGAAAACTGGCTGAAGACCATTGAAATGATTTTTCATGTTTGAGACACATGACCCTCATTATCTAAAGATTTTGATTTGCATTTGCTTAGTTTTACACAGTGTAGGACCAAATAATGAAAGAATATAAATACTTTACTAAAAAGTGCAGGACTAAAGACTAGGTAGGTCTGTACCCTTATGTACAAAAGCACTAAAATATGCCAGTGGAAAAATGCTTCTGACCTTTGAATTGACATACTGGAAATTAACATTGGTCTGAATTAATGGGCTTTAACAATGATTTCTGCTACAATCTTACTAACTGACCAAAGAGCTCACTGGCAAACTGATTAGATGTGCGATTAGATGTGCAATTAAATGTACACAGAAAAAAAATCCTTCAGGCACTAATTCTTCTAGTAAGAAAAAGAGGTTAATAGTATCTTTTCCAAATTGAGCAAATGTTCAAGGTGATATGAAGGGAAACCATTCTGTAATAAAGCCTGGTTTGATATCCTCCTGAACAGGTTGACATGAGATCTATGATAACTTCTTCCAAGTGTGTCTCAGGCTGAGGTAGCAAGGGCTTGAGAAGGAGGATGCACACTTTTTTTGCAGCCTCTACTTCAAATGCAGTGTCCTGCTTATGCCCCTGACAAGTGTCCCTAAGACAAAGCTTTCCTTGAAGGCCACGAGGTGAGACTTAGAGGGATGATGTTACTTTCTTTACAGAAATAACTTTAAAAGAAATGGACTATGCTTCCAATTCTTACATTTCTGGATAGCAGTTGTAACTTTGATATGTTCCACAGATCCATTAAACTTTATGCTGCATTACCAAGCCCTTCTTTCCTCTCACCCTGGGTTTACAGTCCACTTATCTCTGTTTACTGACTCTGGATTTCGTGGCCAAAGCAGACAGAATTCAGTTTTTTAATCAGAATTGACAGTCTGGTGTCATGTATTGTGCTCCTTTGCTATTGGTTAATGTGAAAAATCTTGGGCATGGCTAATTTTTATTCGATTTGTAAAATGTTAGCTCTTGACATTGAATGTCATTCAGCCTGGCACTTGAAGCACTGAATGTCAATTAGCTTGAATAAATGGAATAACAATTTCAGATGGGCAAAAAAAACCTTTGGAAAATTGTAGCTGACATTAATCCTCTAGAGCCATTTGTCAAAGATGGCTAATCTGGTTGCTAAATGCTTTTCTTAGAAAACTTTTACAACTGTTTTATCAAGACCTATATTCAAAGGAACAAACAAACCCATACGTCAAGGCTGATTTTTGTTTTGTCCAGTGAACAACTGCCACTGTAAACACAAGAGAGGAGCTGTGATTCTGTGGGTAGTGCATATGTCTTGGGTGAAAAATCAAGTTCCAATCCTCCATCTACCATTCGCTTATCCTTCACTCAAACCTCTGGGAAGCTGAAACAGAGTCTCCCCATGCCACTTCCTATGATATTAATTATGCTCCTGGCATAACAACTTTCTGCACGGCTTCCAGCCTTAATCTGAGGGTTCTTGCATGGCTGCATTGTGCAAGGGTAAATTCTGCCCATTAAGAAATTAAAGCTTCCCAGAAAGTTTCTACATGGAGAATCAGTGTCCTCTGTATGTGAATCAACACAAGGAATTGCTTACATAGGTTTAAAAATGGGTTGTATGAAGAAATGCTGCTTGCTTTGTACACTCACACAGATCTAAAATGGCTACTCCATTTTTGCTGAATCTTAGAATAAATAGAAAATACCATTTCCAAATGAATGCATCCTATGAAACCACAAGTAGTGAGAATATGGAGAAGAACAGACCAGAATACAGGCCTTTGTCTAGTTGATTACTACAAAAAGTAGCATTTGATTAATAATTCTGCTTCTGGTGGTCTCTATTTCTTGGGATTGAAGAGAGAAATGACTGTCTGACAGATGTTCATTATGTATTTTTAAAGTTACAGTAGGTTTATCTGAATGTGACACCGTACATTTGCTGTTTCTCTGTGTAGAATCAAGTGAAATTACAGTGCAGTACTTGACAGGGCACTTTGTTACCTGGGGAAATCTGCAGTGCGGGCCATTTAATGTATTGCAAATGTTAGAGATGCCTTTTTAATATGGGTATAAAGCCTCTGAGAGTGCAATATCATAAGGAGATGGTACTGATTTACACCTTATTAGCTAGACATGTGAATGTTTTAGCTTTGTTTGGAGATGAAATATGAAATGTAAAGCTCACCTGAGACCACATGTACCTATAGCCTTTAAAACACTTAGAATCCGTCAGCCTAGGAATTAACTTATTCTCAGTAGAAGTTAGCATAAGTTATTTCAAAGCTCAGTGTTTACATAGGTCACAAAAGTTGAAAACAGCTGGGACATACTTCATACATTATTACTATCTATTTAAGTAATGGAATTTTCTAAGTAGGTGAAATGTACAATAAATAGCCTATTGAGGGAAAAAGAGCAGAAACATGAACAATAACAATAACTGGTTAACTAAAATAGATGCACTCTCATTTTAAAGACATCTTGTTAGTTAGTGACAGGCTAATTAATTAATGACCAAGATTTAAACCAGGTGCATGTGATTTCCTTTAGCTGTGTTTTATACTGGGATGTAACAAATGCTGATTAAAAAAATACTAAATACTTACTCTAGAATTTAACTGGGTGCAAAATATGCATTTGGGGCCCTATTCTTCAAGCTGCTCAGTGTTTCCTGTGAGGCAGCCATCAACTAGGAGGGATATTGGACTCCCTCTTGAAGGTCTGACTGAATGCTGAGGGCACTCAGCCTTTGATCTTTTTTAGCTCATAAGACGCCTGAGGCACAAAGTGCTATAAATGCTTACTAGACTCAATTGTGTAGTATTACTTATGCACAGAATTTGGTTTTTTATGGTTTAGGTTTCTTGTAAAACTGTTTGGGACTAACAGTACTTCCCACCTGACATATTGTCTAACCCTCTGGACTCTCATAACATTTGTCAAGCAACTGAAAGACCTTTCTATTTCAAAATGCCCTGTGTTTCAGAAGTGGCCACTGACTCTTCTATAGCCATTCAAAGAAAGTTGGGGCACTGCTAAACCACTCTAGGAAGGCTGCAATATTCCAGTCTCAGTACGAGAAAAACAAGACCTATGATCAAACAGAGATTGTTTCCTTTGCTGAATTGCCGTATCACAGCCAGAAGTATGGGGAGATATTCCTACAGTCCTCACCTCTTTTCATCCTCCCCAGTCATTATTGTAACACAGCTCTTGTTCTGCCACCTGAATGTCTGTATCCCTTCTATAAAGCTCCAGCAGAAGTCTGGGACACTGGATGTTAAACTTTTAAGTGATTTAAGGGAAAGTTGGTTACTTTCTTGATGTTCTGCAGGTGAAGCATCCTGACAGAGAAGCCTGTGTAAATAAATGAGAAATAGCAAATGATCTGGTCACTTCAACAACATAATCCAGAAGAATTATATGGATCCCTCGGGAGGGAGCTGGGAACTTTTACTTACAAGTAGTTCCAGGGTATGTTTAGTCACCACAACCTGAGATTTCTTCTCACTTGATCACTAGGGAAAAAGAGGAGAGACTAATATGCAGCCAAGGTCCTCCTCTGGGATGTAAAGCAGCAGAATGCAAGTACCCCTGCCCCACTGGGGCAGCTGCTCTCCTCTTTATAACAGCTGCCTGAGCTTTCCAGGCAGGAAACAGAGGCCATTTCACAGAAGCCTGAGCTACATGCCTGCAAACTTGCTCCCTATACTGCAACCAACAGGTATTTCTCTTCTCAGCCCATGGTGTCTCCATGCTTTGGGGCTGCTGAGAAGACTACTTCACAGTTGAAGCTGCCACCACTCAAGACTGCACCCTGAAAAGGTAGAAAATTCTGGGTTGCAGGTAAGTCAGCCTCCTTGTAAACGTGGGAAAAAAGGATAGTCATCCTCTCAACAAAACTAACTTGTGCCTAACTTTTAAGTTAGTGATAGAAAAGTTCTCCAAAAGGAAGTGTCTGTGTTTCCTATAAAGACAGTGGCCAAAGGAAAAATGCATTTGAAAGCTTCCGTCGAAAGATGTAGCCTGCCTGAATATGGCATGTAAGCTTAGGATCTAACTCCTCTATTTAGTTTCTAGGATGGGTGCTTTATTTAAGGGAAGGCATCTTTCTTGGTTCAAATTAGATTGCTCAGACCCAAAAGATGGCTCATGAGTCATGCAGATAATGCTCAAAGAATCAAAACTAATATTGACTCCTTCTCTGAAATGCTCCAATGGTCTGCATGTCTCTCTATATTACATATTTTCTTCTGTGTTCCTTAGAGTTACATGACTAGTGCCTTCAGCTAGCGAGGGTCAAAATCTTCCACATGCACATGGACACAGTGAATAGATTCAAGAGTTTTGCTCTCATTTGTTTAAGGCACCTACAGTGTGGATGCACACAATAAGTCATCAAAGACACACAGCTGTAATAGCAAGTATCCCTTTTACTCAGCTGATCAGGGCATTGATTATACAAATACATTTTAGTTAGTAAATTCCACAACACCTACATTTTCAAACAACCATCAAAGGGCAAAACAAAAGTATATGGTCTCCTGATTTCCTAAAATCCGGTGTAAAGAACAGACAGAGATCCATAAAATACACAAAATGCCTCAAAATGTCTCAGTGGTGTGTTGTTCCAGAGCCTGTTTAGCACTTGCAATGGTGTGTAATACAGTTGGGCTCACTGCAGATTAGGATGAGGCAATGTGTTGCCAGTTTGAAATGAGTGTTAACAATTAAAAAAGTGCCAATCAAAGCAAAAAGATGAAACATTACACAGCTATTAAGAATATTATTCAGTCCTTTTAAATGATTGCCAATTTAGATACTTCTCTCGTTAAATCATTCTTGTTAGGTATTGTACTGAATGCCAGTTTTCAAGAACAAGACAGTCCGCAAGCTTAGCTCATTAATGAAGACACAACCTGGTAGGTAATTTTTATAATTAAAATGGATATTTTAAGGACTAGACTGACTTTTGCTACATATCCAATTCTCAGTTCAGTAAGAGATTTTATGCAAAAGAATTTTCATGCTAAATTGTAAGAGTAACTAAAGAGATGAAAAGCGAGGCACAGTTGAACATTTCTGTGACTGTTTTGAGCAGAACAGCCTTAAAATGTTCTGTTTGTTAACACAGTGGAGAAAGGTTTGTGTAAGGTTAATGTTAGAATCACTTAGGATGGTAACTCCTTCTGCAAAGCATCTGCATAAATTAGAAAAAGCTGCCAGATTTCCATCTGTTAGCAATACAACTTCAGCCACAAAGACAACTGTCGTGACAACCACACTGAGTTAGTCTTTCAAATAAAACCTGTTAAAAGCTACTGCCCTCCAGCCTCCACCCACTGCAGTTAACGGCATTAAATAGCACTCTAACTGGTATTTATTTTCTTAGGCATTCCTCACTTGTGCAGCTGCTGGCACACTGGCCTTTGATTTAAAATAACCTCAACAGGATAAGAGTTTACATTCTCTGAAGGTCATGATGTATATGAAGTGCTTGTCTGAAAGAAACATCCAACCTGAACTTTCTCAGGCTGATGTTACTGGATTCTGTATACTTGTCTCTCACCTATTTTGCATGGTCTCCTGTCTGGGAACTGTGATGGTTCAGATTATTTCTTCCAGCTGATGGTGAACCACAAAGAGATCACTGGGCCTGTTCTGGACAACTGGTCTACGTTTAAAGGTGGTGGGAATCTCCTTTAGGGCCTTTTTTCCCCTCCCCATCCAAGCTCCTCCTGTGTTTTTTGATGAGCTTGGGTGGCACGGCAAGTTCAGACTAGTTTCAGCTCATCCATGAAATCTGTGCTGACAACAATATCAAACCTATTAGAAAACTCATTTGTAGAAGGTCCCTCATTCAACAGTCTATTTTTACTCAGGCATTTCAGCATCTCAGGGTAACACATATACCACCTACTGACCTTTGAAAGAACAGGCTTAACGTTTCTAAAGCCCTCACCGAGATGTGGATATACAAATGAATAGACTTCCTTGTAACTGTAGAACTATTTTTGTGCTGTTTTGTCACTGTTGCCATCATGCGGACTGAGCTGCTGTCACAGACAGTCTACTGGTGGGACTGAGGGTGCTGGAACCCTTCCCCCATCCATGGGGGAGATGTTTGTCCATCTGCCACAGCAGTCTCTCATTCCCATTGCAGTTGCCTCTAGCACTGGTTATACCTGGGTATGCGTACTGCACACTCTCATGCTGGCTACACAGCTAGAAGAAGGGAATAAAAATGATTCTCAGAAATTTGTAACTAGTGATTTAAAAGCAGAGAAGAAATATCTTGTTGGAAGCTGGAATACCCAAGGAACTGTTAATGAGTGTCATAAAAGCTTGCTGTTGTCTCCTGGATGTTTAAAAAAGGCTGTTAAAAAGGACCATTGCATGAACAACGTAGCATGCAAACCAAAGATGTAAAGCAGTGATCTTTTTTAGTTATCAGTGTTGGCAGAATTTCCATAAATAATGTCTCATTTACTTTTGTGCATAAGCTTCTGATTTAGTCCTGTACGTCCTTATGGGAGGAGAAAATAATCATGGAGGTTTCTTCCTCTGGGCTTCATGATATGTTGCACTTTACAGTGGAAGTATTCCTAAGATTTTAGTGTGATTGCATAGGAGCCAAAGGGCATCAGACACCCAAATATCAGATGCCATATACTTTTAATAAAAAGGACCTTTTCTAAAGGAAAAAGGGAAAAAGCTCCCAGCATCTTATAGTTAGGTCACCTGAAAAGATCGATAGAGTTTCTGACTTTCTTCAGCAGAGGATGCAAAGATGGTTCTCGTCTGCTGGAAAGCATTGTGACGAGGCTGTACAGTATCTCTTTATGAATTTAACTTCTTCAGCTTATCTGACAAACACTTAGTATCTGAGTGCCATATGGAACATTTTGCTGGGCTCAGTGTGCATCCTGTCAGGTTCCCATTTGGATGACAAACCAAAGGCGTGATTTCATGTCAGTCCAGATGAACTCTCCTTCCTTGTCTATCTCTGCTCTTTTTGCGTTGGCAGCTGCATGGAGGAAAAACAACTCACACTATTTTGTTCAGCTCAGGCCAGGGAGGGGACGCCTGGGAAGAAGTGGGATAGAGGAGGTGGTTAGCTACACTGCTGCACTCTGTGGGTGCTCAAAACTGCATGTGGGTGAGCCATGTGCTGGTGGTGGAACAGTGCCAGGCAGAGGTGTGAGAAGAAACCAGCATCAACCCTCCCTGCAAACTTAGTGCAGAAGCAAGGCAAGATTTTACTGACACTATGAGGCACAACGGATCTATTCAATAAAAAGAGATGATACGGGCTAACAGTAGGGTGCTAGAGCACAATAACAGTAATATCCTGGGTTCAAAACCAACATCACTGCCCTCTGGCTGGCTCAGGTGTGCTGAAAGTTAGTCAATAATGACACAGCATCTTCAAAGCATTTACAGTGTGGGCCAATTAAAATTCCTTCCCTAGCACTTTTATTCCTGTTTGTTAAGGGTTAGATCAGGCTTTTAACTTCAAGCAAGGAGCTGTGGGAGGCTCTTTGGAGTAATGCCCCTTCCAGCACATCCTTCTTATGTGGGAGGCATGATGATAATCAGCTGCGGCTCTTTCCAGGACACAGCCTGGGGAGGGGGCAGGGAAGGTGACGCTGCAGCTGTGCATTGGCCGAGATGGGAGGCAGCCCCTACCTCAGGGTGACTTCTCCATGGGCTGGGGGTTGACTCCCTGCGCTGCCAGCTGCACCCTTACCTGCGTGCACCCAGGATCGCCCTGGGACCAGGCAGTGTGTGAGGGTGGAGGGACAAGTTTTAGCTGGAGGGACATCACGTCAAAGGGGTGGGGAGCAGACTAAACTCATTGCCCCTGGTTGCTCTCTCCATACCCAGTTAGCTGGGGTTGCCTGGCCCAGAGGAAGGGCATGCACTAGCAAAAGGCATCGCAACTGGGGGGGCTTCTCCTGCATGGCTGGAGGCTTCATCAAAGGTTCCTACAGCTCCTTCAGTGGCAACACTGTGATCTAGTGCTCCAAACTTAGCCACAACCATGTCTCGTGGTATTAAAAATAATCTCTGGAGTTTCCTCTAAGCAATTGCAACCAGAAGTGACAGCAAAGTTCGGCCTGCCTAATGCAATTGCACTATCTACTGATACAGTAACAGTTAATGTCACCACCCTGTAACAACATTAGCCCGATCTGTAAACAGATAAAACAGAGGCTGCTGGTGATGTAACTTTGTTGATCATAAGATTAGAGAGCCTGCTGGTCTTTGTTTGAACCCTTTAGAGAAAATCAGAGAGATTAAGTAGAGAATTTCCAGTGATTTTATTATTAGTGTGTAATATGTTTACTTAGTCCTGATTAAACAAGATAACTTGGTAAAAAAAAAAAAAAAAGCATGCTTTCACCAGCTTTGGAAGGGATAATCAAACTGGGGAAGCTTTCCAGCACACTTCGGTTACAAAGCAAATGTGACTATCAGCGCAGCAGCCAGCTGAAAAAGGATCATGGTCCTGGAACAGAAATCATCGGCTTTTGTGTGCAAGTCCTGAATTCTCCCTGCAGTGCAACAGGAGACACGCAAGAGGCTCTTAGTCTTTGTGCAGAGTCATTAGCAGCAGAGACGTGATTTCACTGTGTGGATGGGAGGGGGTGTATTCCCTTGGGTTAGGATCCAAAACACACCAGGTAGTCGCTTTCTGCTTAAAGAAAGTCTTTCACACTAGAAAAAATGTTCAAACATAGGAGACTGAATATAATTATTTACATTAAATTCATATGTTTTTTCCTGACGGTTTTTCCTCCTTACTGGAGGTGCGTATGTTCCAAAGCCAAGCCCTGAAGGCCTTGTTCTGTCTAAACTCCCAAAGAATGTTTAAGCAGGGACTTTGTGGCTCATAAGTAGCTTTTTCTTCCTGGTAGCTCATTTTCCAGAAAGGTCATGTAATGAGCATATAATTTACTACTTTGGGCTGCATCTTTTACGCTCACAATGCAAAGTGAAGATTATCTTATTTTTGCTGATGCACTTAGCAGAAAATTGCAAGATTTTGTCAAAAAATCCAATCTCCAATATTTGAAGATTTTTCTTGAAATTTCATTTCAATTTTTCAAAATTCTTTTTTTTTTTGAGAATACTGCCTTTTTCTCAGAAAAAAAAAATTATTTAGCTAAAAACAGTTCTAAAGCAAATTGTCAAGCAGCCTCATTGCTGGGACAGTTCAGTGTCAAAGAAAACACAGCTGCTGGTATCTCTCATCAGTAGATGCCAGACCCTTCACACTGCCTTAGTGCTTTGGAAGTAGTGCAAACATCCATCTTGAAGCAGGAGGCTGGTGTCTGCATGCTCAGTGAGTGCAAGGATGGCAGCTGTGTTGTGTGTTCAACATTTCACTGAGGGCACTGTAGGGGTCCCACAGTTTGCTTCTTCTTAGCTAGCTAGAGTACAGGGAGCTAGCGGTTGCACTATGGAGCAAAACTTATGCTAGCTGTTTGAAAGCTGGAATAGGTGCCCCTTGCCCCGCAGGACTGGCATAGCCACTTAACTCCCAGGCTGAGTCCATAACCATAAAAACATCAAGGTTTTGGGAGCCATAAAAACATCAAGGTGAGAGAAGGGTTTTACTTGTGCCTTTGCTCTTGAATAAAGGTGGTATCCCAACTAGTGCTGCCTTCCCTTATTTGTAGCTCTGTATGTTGACCTGTGTTTCTTTGCCATATTATTTCCGTCTCAGCACAACAGCTCAAAAAGAAATGGAAGGACATCAGTTACACCTTGGAAGTGGTGACTTCATGCAGACTGAAACTGAGTATAACTAATATCATGACCCTTGTTGTATGATACTGATCTCCGTTGGCTTAGAAGAAGGACATTTTAAAACCTCATTTTGTGACCTGGATGGAGGGATACCACTTAGAATATGGCAGGAAAACATTCCTTCGTGGAGTGCAATGGCAGCTCTCTGGCTCTGCGGGTGCAAGCAGAGCCTAGCTGAAGTGGAGCAAGCAAAGATGTTCCTTCCACTGACTTGGGAAGGGTTTTATACCTGCCCTGCTTGTAATGACAGTGATATCTGCTAAGCGTTCTGCTTGTACAAGATAGCTCTCAGGAGACTTGGGTTGAAGACCCCTTTAGTCAGTTTGCTGCAAGAATTGATCATTGAGTTCTGACAGGAGACTGAGTTTGATCTCAGTATCAGTCCTCACTAGCATCTCTGACATGATGGGTATGAACCTACAGACACAAATTGGACACTGAGTTATGATAAGCAATATGCAGGCTGTATGTGCCTTTATTCCATTTTGTGGGGATTTAAAATCCAGTTCTGCCTACTGGGAAAAAAAGAAAGCCTCCTACCATGCCATAGAAAAACCCTAAGTGTTGGCAGCTCTGTGGTAACTGCCAGTTCCTGGACTACAGTCTCATTTTACCACAGGCACAAGGTTGCTTATCTCTTCCTCGCTATTAACTAAGCCACATGGAAAGATGTCCTGAGGGGTAAGCGTTCATTGAGGCTGCCCCTGTGGGCTGTGGAGGCACATTGGTGCTTTCGGGCCTGGGAACCTGCTCTTACATTTGTCAAAACTGTGAAGGGATCTTACAGAATAATGATCCCAGATGGCAATACTGTAATACTGAGTAAAAACCAGCTGTTTCAACCCAAAAGACATCAGTCATCCTAAGTGCAAAGATCTGCTTGGCATTTTTTGTCAGTTTTCAGAGCATTTCAAAGGATCTTGAACAAACAATTTCTTTGTAAAAAATTTTGACACAGATTTTCTTCCCCCCAATATTAAACCCAGTTCTGTAACATTTTTTAAACATTTCATATAATTCCATGAGTTTCTTCTTCAGTTAGGCATTTTATATTTCTAGGTTTTTTTTTCCTGACAAAATAATTTCTAATTTAAAAAAAATTCCAAAGGATTTTTTTATGACAACAAAAAGTTAGAAAAAATAGCTACAGTTATTGTACAGTTTGCTACAAATGTTTTTCCCAAAACAACATTTTTTTAGCTTCAGGTTCCTCTGCAAAGTGAATTGTTTATACACTGAATACTACTTTTCAGCAGAAAAATGTTCTTCCCATAACTATAACATATTTCCCATCAATATCCTGAAAGGGAAAGTGAAGAAGTTTTTTCTCTGTACAACTGGTATTGGAGTTGGCAGACAAGCCCACATTCATAGCAGGCAAACTGTTATTTGTTCCCTTCAGAACATATCAACTGTAAATATTTATAAAGTGCAACACAGTGAATAATTCAGATGCAAGTGGAATGGAATAAGCAAAAGGAGCATTGTCTGAGGAATTACTTGGCCAGTGTAAACTTACAAGGTATGGAAGTTTGCTTACAACCTGAGTGTAAATTTGGAAAGGTAACATTCATCTCACCTGATGTTAGGCACAACTAGTTCTCTAAATCTCTTTTATAACTGAAGGACAAAGACAAGCACCTTAATCAAGTGTTCATTACACTTGAAGGGACATTATTTCAACGGGCAGAATAGGTTATCTTCTGGAAATCCCAGTCCTTCCCCACCCAAGGCAATTAAATTATACTAAACACTTGCATTTCTGATGACTAAATCTGGGACTAGACAAGTACTGAAGCCTGATGAATAAATGAAGGAGACAGTTATTTAAGTAGAAGAGAATATTAGAAGTCAGAAAGTCCAAAGGTCTTTCTTCTGAACTGTGCTGTAGACTTCCTGAAGACTCGTCACTGCTTGCAAATCCTAATCTCCCAGTTTGAGATGGAAGTTGCCCCACATGAGAGGAAGATTAAATTCAATAGACATTTTCCATGTGAGAAGTAAAGGTTTTGTGAAGGGTGTTGTGCAAGGAAACTGTTAAGGTTTTGTGCTATGTTGATAGTAAGCCTTGCTTATCTGATCATGAAAATGGAAGCTGGAAAAATTATTTTACTTCATCTCCTCTATTACTGTGCTCACAGTGAATTGGTTCTGCAATAACACTACAATATGCAGAGCCACCATTAAACCACTGTATTTTATATTAGGAAGGTCACATGTCGGGGGTCAGTAAATACTGGCCACAGCAAAATAGACTTCTTTTTTCTCTTTTCCCTCTCTGATTTTTTTTTCTTTTAATATAAGAGGATAATAAAACATAATTTCAGGCACCCTCTCTCTCAGTCATGCAATATTGCGTGCATACACACAGACACACATGAAGGATGAGGGCTGAAAGCACATCATCCGAATTCTACGGCAGATGAGTGTTATTCTGCTTTTTTGGGTAGCTGTCACTAACTGCTGTCTCTGAACTTCAGCGGCTCCATGATGAAACTGTTCTCAGAACAGTTCCTTCTCCTGCGATGAGCTTGGCTCATTCTCCAGCTGGAGCCTGTGTTTGTAGCTCCTCAGCGTGCTTTGTCCTCAGTGCCTGGGTGGTCATGCTTTATGTCTGCCAGTACACAAGGACTGTGAGCTGCATTCTGGACGCTCACAAAGTTCAGATATGGGGTCCTTTGCCTGGTCTGGCTATATATTTACATAACATTAACAACAGAAAGCATATCATGTGACCTCCAAAGAGCTGCTTGCATTTTATTTGCCTTCAAAGTCCCTAGACACACATTGCGGTATTCTGTGGGAACCAAATATGCACAAATGGAGACTAATGTGACAACACATGATCATAGGCATGTAGCTGTACAAATCTACCCTCTGTCATTTGAACCAAGCTCAGTAAACTGAAATGGTCACCTTCATAATTTCACTGGTTTATATTCATTTGTCTTTGCAAAAAAGACACATTTAGCACTACATTTCTAAACAAATTGTTGGGGTTTGATAAGGTATTTGGCAGCAAAGGAAATGTATGGAGATGGAATCTGTGTGTAATTTTGTTAGAATTTTGCATACAATTATCCTGTGCATATGACTTAATCTTCAAAGTGTTTTACAAACATTTCTCCACCAGCGTTGATGTAATTCTAATCACTCTAGCAGATGTTGTTTTGCTGGACTGTGATACCATGTCCCTGTATCCAGTAACCCATGCAGCTTGGAACAGCAGTGCAAGCTGCAGCAACAGCGTGGCCTTCTGATTTAGCTTTGATGGATGTTACTAAAACTGAAAATAATATGGAAGCAAATGCATCTGTGTTTTGGAAAAAGAAACATTTGGTGTTTAAGTGGGTTTATTTTTTGTTCAAAACTGAAGTTCTAAGCTAGAAGATGAGTAGTGAGCTGGAAGAATCAGGGACAACACATTACTGGGGCGTGAGATAGACACTAAGGTAAATGTGCATGCAAACAAAAATACAAAGGTGTGATGATTAGTTGGAGCTTTTAATATGAGGCAATGGATAATTTTTTTTTCTAAACTTAGCTATATGTTGAAAAATAAGTGGCAGAGTCTAGACAGAGATTAAAAATATTAGTTTCATGTTGAACCACCACCCTTTCTCAGATTCATTCTTCTAAGTGTATTTTCTAACTAATATAAGCAGGACAAAATTGGAAACTTGTGTTGAAAGTACTCTGCTAGGTGTAGAATGACCTCTTGATTATCTGTCTCTAGACCTCTATATTCTTGTAACATTCAGAACTGGGTTGGCTATTACACCAGCTCCTCTTCCACCTTTTGGAAATTACTGCTGTGTTTCAAAAATTTGCATAAAAATACAAACTTTTCTGATATTTTTCAAAACATTTTGCAATAGAAGCATTTCTCCCCTCACATACTCTCCTTGTTTCCCTATTAACACGCATTATGAAAGTTGGTGAAATAAAACCAAGGAACACCATGTTTCATTTCAATTACAAAAGACAAAGGTTCCTTAGCAAGCTTTTGCTTTGATAAATCCCAACCTAATGCACTAGAACACAGCCTCACAGGCTTTCCACTGCCACACACAAACGCTTGTGTGCACACATGCACACTCACATGTAACAACCTAAATAAAATCCTCAGGGAAATACATTCTCAAAGGTGACATGAAAGTGTTTAAGTAGCATTTTGAACCACATAACTGCTTACTCGAAGTCATATTTCCTTTGTAATTTGTTTCAGTGCTATCACTAAAACAAGAGGGAAAACAGAAATGAATTATTGCACTGTAATTTCTTCCCCACAGCCCTATTTGCCAAGAGTATATGTAGTATATGCTGTAAATTCTGATGTGCGGTCATAGACCTAGGGAAACCAAGTCTCCCCAAAAGCATATGATGGGAATATTTAATGACTCCAGTTAACTTTCTTAAATAATCATACTTAATAGCTTACACATGAGGAAGAAAACTTGTATGAGAATAGATTGCTAAGTGATGCTTCGTAATGAATTGTATGCACGAGTGTTTGTACATTTTACTCTAAAAAAACAATGGCAATGAGAAATCACTGCAGAGCGCTGGGCTGCCCTGTCAGCTCTGAGCTGAGCCCTGGCCTGGACCTGCAGATCCCAAGGAGCAGGTTGGAGGATGTGCTAGAGCTCAGTGTGGCCATCTGTCCCTGCTCCCCTCCTTGCCTGGGGAGGGAGTTTGCTGCTTCAGCCTTTCGGTAGCTTCCCCCATTGCCAGCAACCAGAGGAGCCCTCCAGGCACGGAAACCAAGGTGTGTAACATGGGTTTCCCTATTCCTGATGCTTCCTATTCCTGAGGGTCCTGATTGCCTGCTTGCAGTAGGGGATGTGACGCTGGCACTGAAGTATAAGCAGGGCCAGAGATGGTGGCGGAGGATATTCCTTTCCTGCTCTCCACTATGTAGCAGACATTGGACCAGAGCACCCCAAAGCATGCAGGAAGGCCTCTTTATCCCACAGGGGCCTCTGCAGGAGAAGAGGTGAAGCGTGGGAGATGAACAGGGCACTTCAGGGGCTGGTGGTGCAGGCTCTGGCAGCTGTGGGGGCCTCCCTGGGGTGGCAGGGCAGGGCTGAGCAGCGGGGCAGGGCAGCTGGGGCAGCCCCAGGCATCCAGGCACCTCCCTGGGGATGGGCATGGGCTAAGGGCAGGCTGGGCCATCTGCCCATGATTGGGTCTGGCTTGGAGGGGCCCATGGCCAGGCAGGGCAGTGTTGTGGGGAGCTGGAGACTGGCCTTGCTGTGGCACCACTGGGACAGGGACTGACAGTCCTGGGGGGCTGACATGGGGTTCTGGGCCATCCAGAGCCTTCCCTACAGCCTTTTGCTGTGGGTAGCGTCCCTTGCCTTCTCTCTTGGAAAAGACTTTTTCCTCAGCTTCATGCACTGGGGTCTTGGCCCTGCGCTGGTGTGCCCCTCCAGTCACCATGCTTGTTTCTGGCAGGGGAGATGTGACAGGAAGCAGAGTACTTTACAACCTCCCTCGCTTTAAATCCTCCTTATTGATAGGGTACAAGCAGAGAGCAGCTTCTCGCTGGCACGCATACAGCCCCCTCACCCTGTCCCTGGCAAGCATGTGAGGAGTGGAGGGTGTCTGTGCTCCAATTTGGTCCTCCTGCTGGTGCCCTGGGATGGCTTTGCTGCACAGCCTGGGTGGCTGCCATGATGGAGGACACCACCACTCCAACCCCCGTGTCCAGGCTCTGCCCCATACACCTGTGCTGGAAATTTCAGGGCAGGATGAGGCCATTCTCTCAGTCCTGTTACCAACTCCCAGGGTCTGTGCTTTGTTCTATGAATGTCAGTGGGGCCAAAAGGGCCAATCTTGACCTCAGTCAAGCAGATATTAAAGAACTGAGAACAGAAATTAGCCCATTACTTTTGACCATCATTCATCCACACCTAACTTAAAAACCACAGAAAACTTTCTCTGGGTGCAATAAAGACTATGACTATATGATAAAGTTGATAAAACTGATTTATAGTTACAAAGCTGGAGGAGGAATGTCTGCATACTTTCTCACACATAAGCAACTACATATACTCTAGAATAGTTGTCATGTTGTTAATTTTTCCCTTCACAGAAATCTCATATCCCTAGAGTAAGAGAGTACAGAACTGAGCTGACTCCAATAGTACTAATCGCTCTTATGATTTCAAAATAAATGTCATGGTTTTTCAAATTGACAAGAATTTGAAAGGTTACACTTTCTGCAGAAAGCTATGACATTTGCTCAGCTTTCTTACTCTGTGACCTGGGGCAGCATCTTCAAGCTTGCTCTCCAAGACAAATCATGGTTCAGATGCCCTTCACAGCAGTATCTCTGGCAGTGTTGAATTCTCTTCATTGAGGGCTAATTTAATTTTACTTTCATTTTCTCCAGTGGAATTACACCATTACCACTGAGATGTGAATCTAGACATATGAAAGAGTAAAAAAGGGACGTCTCTGGAAGAGCTTCCTTTGGAGTGTCTGTGATATATTTCTTAAAAAAAAAAAACCAACAAAAATCAACCAAGCAAACAAACAAAATCCCAAATTAAATTAACCAATGTGCTTCAGACCTCAGTTAAAAGCCAGTCATGTACTGAAGGAAGATAGCTAAAGGACATCTAGGTAAAGCTGAAATCCAAAAGCTCTGAATACCTGTTACTTTCACACTAGAGGAGATAGGAAGGTGACTAGAGCTCTGGGAAGACAGAATAAGTATAGCTGTCATTTTAGGTATTAAAAGTTGACAGAACATCGTACCTCTGCCACAAATAAGACATAGTTTACAATGTAAATATATATGTGGAGGTTTAAAATGCAAATGAAAAAACTTTGCAAAAGAGATGTAAGAGCCTAAAAGCATTCCTACTTTGAGCAATGCAAAGATTTTCTTCTCTGCTGAAGTTTCCAAATGGCTCAGTCCCAGGATCACACAGAAATAAGATCTTTCATCTTTTTCTTGCTAAAACAGAGAGAGAAAGTCAACCTGGGACTTGAATCAAGGTCTGTGGCACTGTAGACAAGTGCCCTAACCACTAAGCTGTGGTAATTGGTGAGTGGATTCTTCTATCTCTTATTTTGACCAGAAATTCATTCTTGGCCTTCAGAAGCTTTTCTTCATAAAAATACTCTGGCATATAGTCAATTGTGAGCAGCACAGGAAATTATTAACAAATGTAAAGTAATTTGAATTTCTCTGCAGACTAAGACAAGACATTTAAGCAAGTTGCCTTATTTCACCTTCAGTGACCTTCAAAATTCAAACCCAGCCTGACATTTTCCCCAGTTCAGCTAACAAAAGATAATGTCTTGTGCCATGCAGCCCTGAGTCCGCTACATGCAATCACTACTGGCACATTCTGATGGAAAGTTTCAAATTTGCTATATCTCTTGAAGGACAAAAAATAATTAATGAAAAATTCCTAAACAGAATTTTAGCTGGAGTTGTTGCTGGAACAAAGGTAAAAAGAGAATGAGAGTCTTTTGGAAGGTCTTGAGGTCAGTGTCAAGACTATGTGATAGAAAGAATAGTAGCTAAGAGGAATATGGAAGAGAAGGGATAAGCCCCTTCCAGTAGAAAAAAGGTGGATTTAAAAAAAAATATGTTAACATGAAAGAAGGAAGAAACTTACAGCTTTGGAATGGGAGAAAGAAGAGGAAGAGAAAGCTGTAAAGAAAACATTTCCAGATGATATGAGATCCTGCTACTTCTCTGATAGAGATTGATTTTACCAAGAGAGATGAGATATATGAGAGCCTCTGAAAAACTAAATGTAACATTCTCACCTTCAGTAGTTCAAAGTCATGTCAAGCTTGATGCACCTAGTAGTGGGACTCATGATTTTTGCTGTCCAGATCTTCCCATGCTGGTTGGTAGCACTACATTGAAACAATCAGCATACAAAGTTGATTAACAAAAGCTGTAGTGATTAAGAGTGCTTCTCGCTTCTGGCCATCAGGCTATGGCAGTTCTCCCTCTGAAACTGAAACATCCAAACCAGAGGTCTTTTAGCAGTTTGTATTTCATAGCACGTGCATTCAAATATGTGTACAGGGAAGTGTGTAGGAACAGTATTCCATACAAATAATATCTGTGGGTAAAATGGGAGGTGGGTAGATCACAGCAAGATACAAAGGCTAATTTGGGGGTGAATGTTTCAGCTTATGTATATCAAAGCATTGATGCACGAGTCATTGGCACAGAATGACTAATTTCTTTGCATCAGAGTAATAGGATGTTCTTGCTTACTGCTTTTCAAATCTATGAATAATGCCAAATGAAATTATTCTTCTTTAAATCAGTCATCCTCTGTGTTTACTGCATAAGAAAGATACTGGTTCTTAGACAATACATAGATGGATGTCCTAAATATGCCAAATATGATAGAGAGAGGAAAGAAAGACAAGAGAGGAAGTGTGAAAGAGGAAAAGAGAGAGAGAGAGAAAGAATGAAAGAAAGAAAGAAAGAAAGAAGAAAACAAAAAGAAACAGAAGAAAAAGAAATAAAAGAAAGAAGGAAAAGAAAGAAACACACCCTCCCGCAAGATGCAGTAACAGTATTGTGAGACTACTTTCTGATAAAGCTATGTATAAAATCAGCATAAAGCTTTTTATTGCATACACTTTTTTTGTAACTGGTCTCTGAGTGGTCACTGGCCATGTGTCTTATTATTCTTGCTTAGAATAGAAGCCAATTGCTCATTTTTATGTTCATAGTAACTGGGAGATGAGAAACGGTAAATATATATTCAGTTTTTAAATTAACAACTTATGACAACTTGAATTAAAACACAATGTGAGTGTATTACATTTCACTCTGAATCCACATGGTTAGCTATAGCAGGTATCAGACCAGCAGGAATCACTAGTTGTCATACTTGTGGTAACTCTCTAATTAGCTATGACATAGAACAGCCTTTTGATCTTGACCATGTTCTACTAATTATTTAATCTTTGACAACATAAAAACATGTTTCGGCACATAACTTAAGAAAGAACACAGTATAAGTTTTCTTCCAAAGCCTACAAGAGCCAATAGCGTACTCAAGAAAACAACCCCAAACTTCTCTTAAATCCCTGTTTTCCTCCTGTTTTTATTAAAGCTGGACATAAGCCATAACGCCAAATGCAAATGGGCATGAGCTTTTCCTCTTAGGATAGAATTCATTGCATCCAGTGTCAGATATCTATGAGAAAGATGTTTAACCCTGAGTTATCCTTCTGGGTTCTGCTTATAGTCAATGGGAAGAGACAATTTTAGATAATTTTAGACATTTACCTTGGAACAAGGCAAATCATACCCTGGAGCTGCTTTTTTTGGTCCACTGACTCTAAAGGCAGGCTTGGAAGACCAGCTTGGATGTAAGTACATCTGGTAAGAGAAATCTCACCTAAGGTATCTAAGAAAGACCAGATGTATCACACCCCAGAAAAGCCCAATTCTTTCCATGCGCTAAGAGCATGCTTGGGGTTAAATGAGATGAATTCCAGCCTTGTTGTCTTCTATATATTTGGCAGAACTTGTGTCTGGGTCTGGCTAGAGAACAATGGTTACTTTTCACTTATGAGTAAAGTAGAAACATTCTTTGAAATTCTGGAATTTGTGAGAATCTTACCCAGAACAGTAGGCTTCTGGCGAAAGCATTTGCTGAAGAGTGTTTGGGGGAGAGCCAAGCCCTTGCCTGGCTTGATTCACAGTGAGGAATCAAGGCTACTTAATGTGGGTGAGTGCCCTAACAAATGAGTTTGTGTCTGCTTTTGGGCCTGTTTCACCTCATATCATTGGATCAGGAAGAAAGGACCTGAATCAAGGCTGAGTAGCATCTTCTGGATGGGCCTCTTACCTATGGAAAAATATTTGCTCACTACATTATCAGGTCACCTCTCACCTGTTGTCTCATTAAGTAAAAAAAATGTTTTCACAGAGTTTTGTTAAAACAGATACGGTGCCACAAAATTCTTGGGTTTTGAGAACTGGCACTTTCTAATGAAAAAGCACGATGCTGGAAGATTCTCACCAACAGTCCCCAAAACCTTCTATTTCTCTCACTCCCTTTTTTACTTTTCACTAACATTTTGTGATGAACTTTAATGTAAATGAGCAGAACACATTTGTTTATTTATTATACCAACTTCATCTTCCACAAGAAACATTCAACTCTGACTGCTTTATACTCTGCAGAAAAAAGCTCTCACTGCAAAACTGTGTTAGTCTTTGGCAATGAACAAGACTTCTTCAGTAGGTTTCAAACACACTTTCCTTCCATTTGATTAATATCTACCTGAACAAGTGAAAGTGGGCACCACTTTCTCTATTCCACTAAGTGCCTAGTAGTGTCTAATAGCTCATGCACATTTGTAGAGCTTCCAGACTGTAGCTGTCTCAAGATCAGCCGGCTTGAGAATATTTCTCATTTTCCTGCCCTCTCTGTGCCTGTTGAGTATGGTGTCAGTAGTACATTCCTCCCAGGCTCTACAGACCAAGGTGCGTAACTTGCAGCATACAGGCACCACAGCTCCTCCTGGTTCCTATCTCACTCTTTCCTATGGAGTTGTGCTTCAGATAGGTGAAGAGTTTCCTAGCCAAAGGTCTTACTGAACTTCCTTGCAAGGTACTAACTGGTTCTAAAGAGAAAACTCTTCACTTATTTTTAATAGAAGGCATTCCCCAGCAGCCACAGCAACCAGTAGTAGAGGACAAGTTTCTCTCTTAGAGCAAATAAGTCAAGAATAAGTAAGAATCACTCTCTTAAGATCGCAGTACACTGGATAAGTGGGCTTACAGAAAGCTCATGAAGTTCAACAAAAGCAGATGTAAATTCTTCCAGTGTGGCATAGAGCAGTCCCATGCAACAGGACAGGCTGTGGAGAGGGCAGCTTTGCAGAGAAAACATGGGAGTCCTGGTGGATGACTCGAATTAGTGAGAGCAGTCTCCAAACTGAGGGAATAGACTATTCTTTGTTCTGCACTTCTGAGACTACACCTGAAGCCCTATGTCCAGTTTTGGGCTACTGAAGACAAGACTAACTCCAACATACTAGAATGAGTCCAGTGTATCACCAAGGGTTACTGAGATGATTAGCTGCTAAGTACTTGAGGTACAAGGAGTGCCTGAGAAAGCTTGATTTGCCACTTTGAAGGAGATAAGGCAAAGGACAAATCTTAGTGGTGTCTTCTCTTGGGTGCACAGCAAAAGCATGAGAAGGAATAGACAGAAACTGCAACACAAGAACATTTCTACTGAATATCAGGAAAAAAAATTTCACCACAGGAGTTGTCTAACACTGGCACAAGTTGCCTACAGATGTGAAAACTCCTCCCCTGGAGACACTAAAAATTTGACGTCAAAAAGACATGAGCAACCTCATGTAAAAACAAAATCTATCAAACGACCCCCTCAGGTCTCTTCAAACCCATTTTATGATGAAGGTCCTGAATGGAGATCTTAGAGACTTAATTTTTGGTATCAGGTGTTACCATTCTGGTGAGATCTTGGATGGTTAATACCATTTTGAGAGACCTGTATCTACTTATTAAAATGATGTTTGTAGAGGAAAGTCAGTCAAGGAATGAATGTAAATTTCTTAAAAGCACCTAGTTTTCATATTCAGAGATAATCTTTTGCAGAGAAGAACTTGCTTTTGGGGATCCTCTAGTGTTATAATCAAAAACTTTTTTCAGTATTTGCTATTTACAGTTATTACCTAAACATTACAATTTCTCAAGAGCTAAAAGAGCTGTATGATATAAACTCAGGTTTTATACATAAAAGAGAAGTAAAAGTCTCTGATTTTGGAAACAAAATGAATAGTTGGGTTTGTTTGCTCTGAGTGTTTCTGGTAATATGGGATATGTGACCATGACATAATAGAGAGAGACTGTGCAAGATGTCCTTCAATGACCAGGTGACCTGCCTAGTGGATAAGGGGAAGGCTGTGGATGTTGTCTACCCGGACTTCGGTAGGGCCTTTGACACTGTCTCTCATGGCACACTCCTTAAGAAGTTGGTGGCACGTAACTTAGGCAAGTGTACTCTTTGCTGGGTAAAAAACTGGCTCGATGGATGAACCCAAAGGGTTGTGGTGAATGGAGTTAAATCCAGTTGGTGGCAGGTCACAAGTGGCGTTTCCCAGGGCTCAATACTGGGGCCAGTTCTCTTTTTATCAATGATCCCGATGAGGGCATTGAGTGCACCCTCAGTAAGTTTGCAGATGACAGCAAGTTGGGAGGGAGGGTTGATCCGCTTGAGTGTAGGAAGGCTCTACAGAGGGATCTGGACAAGCTGGATCATTGGGCTGAGACCAATTGTATGACGTTCAACAAGGCCAAATGCCGGGTCCTGCACTTTGGTCACAACAACCCCATGCAATGCTACAGGCTTGGGCAAGAGTGGCTGGAAATTTGCCCAGCAGAAAAAGACCTGGGGCTGCTGGTTGACAGTTAGCTAAATATGAGCCAGCAGTGTGCCCAGGCGGCCAAGAAGGCCAACGGCATCCTGGCTGGTATCAGAAATAGTGTGGCCAGCAGGAGCAGGGAAGTGATTGTTCCCCTGTAATCAGCACTGGTGAGGCTGCACCTTGAGCACTGTGTTCAGTTTTGGGCCCCTCACTACAGGAAAGACATTGAGGCGCTGGAGCGTGTCCAGAGAAGGGCAACGAAGCTGGTGAGGGGCCTGGAGCACAAGTCTTGTGAGGAGCGGCTGAGGGAACTGGGGTTGTTTAGCCTGGAGAAAAGGAGGCTGAGGGGAGACCTTCTCGCTCTCTTCAACTCCCTGAAAGGATGTTGTAGTGAGGTGGGTGCTGGTCTCTTCTATCAAATAACTACTGATAGGACGAGAGGAAATGGCCTCAAGTTGTGGCAGGGGAGGTTTAGATTGGATGTGAGGAAAAATTTCTTTACTGAAAGGGTTGTCAGACATTGGAACAGGCTGCCAATGGAATTGGTTGAGTCATCATCCCTGGAGGTATTCAAAAAGCGCATAGACAAGGCACTTCATGACATGGGTTGTGGGCATGGTTGATGGTTGGACTCGATGATCTTAAAGGTCTTTTCCAACCTAAATGATTCTATGATTCTATAAGATGAGGTTCAACCTATTCCTTTCGACTTCTAGTTCTGATGTTCTGTCAAGCAAGGTGCAACCCTGAGAGATAGGCAAGTGCCACTGTTTAGAAATCAAATTCATTTGGGCTCAGAAGCCTTAAGGCAGTAGAGAGCAGTACATGGTACTACTTCAGTGCAGTGCACTTAGCTTTTGTTACTCATTTTCTTTTTCATTTGAGACACCCACAACAAAGTTGCACAGCTGGTTCCTGTTGCTGTTATTTACTGCAGTTGCACATTGAATAGTTTGCTATTTCTCGTGACATTTTTCATACACCTCAAACATCAGTTCTGTGCTATTTCAGAAAAATGACTATTTTGTGTGAGTCCTGAAGAATTTACCTTTTCAAACACAGCATTTATGGGGAAGCTCATCTTTGGTTATCCTATCAAACCATTATCCTTTTCCCCATTTTCTAACTGGGGTATCAGAAAGGGTATCTGACAAAAGAATCACTGAATGACTTGAAGACTGTGGCAAAATACGCTAACATTTCAATGGCATGTTGTCAAGAGTGACTTAAACCTTAGAATCAATACGAATTGCACAGTTATTTGATACTTGATGATTTGCTTACTGCTCCGTTTATCCCGAGGAGACTCAGCATCTCTTTGCACCAGGATAGACTCCTGAAAGGAAAAGAGAATATGATTGTTGAAAAAGGGAAAAGCTGCAACTGTATTAGGAATCCTTCCAAGTATCCACATCACGTCTGTGAGGATATGCATTGAATTACTCTACAGAAAGCAAATGGAAACAGAGGCCTCTGCATCCTTCAGCATATGCTCAGCATGCTGATGGAGAAGTCCTTATGTGAAAACCAGCAAGGACTATAAAAGAAGCAAGATCTTTGAATCTAAGGCACCGAGAAGAAAACTGGCTTCACAGAGCTTTCTTTTTCCTTCTGAATCAATTTAGAGCCTATGAAAGGTGCTGAACTGACAGACCAAATTCCTTTCTTAATACAGAAAACAGGTGCAGCAAATGGTGATTTTTGAGCTTTCCTCACTGTACCAGTGCATTTCAGCCCTGGTTGAGGGGGACCACCTCCAGGCAGAGAGGGGAGTTCATCTTCCAAGCCTGTATGTTTTTTTTCCCTGTGTTCACTGTCAACAAAGAGACCAATTAGTGCATAGCCTCAGCATTTGAAGCAAATGAAAGCAGTGACAACAGAATAAGGGGAGAGATGTGTTTGCTCCTGGAATTCTGTTTTGACATTTATTTTGGATTTTAGCAAGGCCTATAATCGTTTGCATTATTTTTAGGAAAAAAACCCAAAACAGTCTCATTACTGTTGGATATGATGATGGGGGAAATGGGCTGGAAAAATCCTGGATCTTTGCTGTGCCTTATTCTGGAATTACAAAGAGTAGGGCAAATTCTTTACTGCTGTGCCATTCAGCTATTATGTTTAACAATCTAATTAGAAAGGCTGTGTTGCTTTTCCCCATTATAAAAGCAAAGACAGTGCACACAAGCAAAACCAATTAGACAGCTGTAGTTTACAGAGCTGGCTTGCCTCGAGGCTGGTTTCTAATGAACCCCCAGTAGATGGTTCCTATCCAGAAACAGGACAGAAGAAGCACAGCAATAACACGTGCTATCTTTCCTGTAATCAGGTGCTAATGCCCGCTCTAGTCCAGGGAGCTGACACTTGATGTGGCTGTTCCTTTCTGCAGCCATGGTTGCCACCAGCGCCAGCACGGTGACACTAACCTGGCTGATAATGCATGTCCCCAACACAGCTCAAAATCATGCTAACACATGGCAATAAATCTAAAATGTTCCTCTTAGTTTTATGATTGTTACTTTCTGCTCACCAGGGACTTGTTTTAACTTAAAGCAGACACAAAACTATACAATAACCTGCATACTTGCCACACTTTTATTTTTCAGCATGTATGGCTCAAATTAAAGCAGGCTGTATTGAGTAGATTGCTCACTGCAAGTTAGTCATCTGTTTAGTGTTTCTGATGTCCCACAAGGCAGTTGTGGTTGTTCACAAGTCTATTAATTAAAAAGAAAATGACTAAGGAAACTACTCAGTGGGTTGATGAACCATTCAACCACTTCAAAACTAAGGAAAACATTAAAACACCCCCCCTCCCCCCACCATTCCTTTTCTTGAATAGCTTGATAACAGGTATTTGTTTGAACTGAACTTTATAGGGCTTGTGAAAAAACAAGCTCTTGTCATCACTGCATTTAAATGAGTTTTATGTACAAGAAACTGAGTAGCACTGTCTGAGCTAGAATAGATGAGATTGTGTCAGCATTCCCATTAAAAATACCCTTATATTCAGTGGGTTATGAGTCACTTATAAAAATTAACTCCAGGCTAGAATTTTGCATTATTTGACAGTAATACTTGGGTCAGAGGACGCAGGCTGGGGGCTTGCAGAGAAGTTTGTATGAATTCATTTATATTCATAAAGTAAAAGTACTTGCACAACTATATATTCATATATTTTTTCAGCTGCAGTGTTGCATTGCTATTACCGCTGCTATTATTTATCACCTCAAACATCATTTTCTCACTCATATTATTTTGAATTTCTCCATTTGGGAGACATACATAAGTGCAGAATTTGTTCTTTTCCCCTATTTTCACACACTGTTTACCTCCTCTCCCCTTGTTTCAGTGGGGTATATGGGGGTGGAGTGGGAGAAATCTGAAGATCTGGGAGTAAAGAATAATAATCCAGACTATTGTGGTTTACATAAACTTAAATAAGACATTGAAAGTTAAGACTAGGCAAATAAGAGTTTGAAATGTTTTTTAGTTACAACACTACTGTAGAAAACCTGACTTTTTTGATCCAATTTTTTTTTTAAGTACATATTTTACAAGGGAGCAAGAAGAAATTTTCTAACTAGCTGTCATTGTTAGAATGTTTTTAAAATGAAATAGTGAAAAAATTTACACTCAAGGATAAAAGCCTGAGCTGGCAGAAGAATTATATCTCTAAAATCACCCAGACAAGGGCAAAAATAACAACTAAAAAGGTAAAAATCTTTGTAATGCTTTCAATTTATATCTGCAGTTACTGCTTTTTAAAGGAATTACTTTTGAGGATGGTCAAATGGAGTAAAGATCTAGTTATGAACTTTATTAAATTCCGCCCACACTGACAGAGGTAGCTTAAACTAACCCTGTGGGTGAAGGTAAACACAAAAGAAGGGGTTACCTAGGCTACTGTATATCTGCAAGTACTTGCCAATAATGTCTCCAAATGTAGCTTAAAACCCAACCAAACAAAATAGATAATGAATGCTTGTAAGGATTAGGAAAAGTGCCAAAGATAACAGATCAAGGAATTATTCTTCATGGGAAAAAAATGTAGGATCAGATTTCTAAAACTAAAGCTAGTACGAATTCTTTATATGGAGGCAATTTAATTCTCGAAAGAAAGTGCTTTGGTGGGTGGGTGAGATGAAAAGACAGCTTTTAAAGACCTTTTTCCTATGTTTGTAATGGTCAGTTATTGTTTGGACTAAAACTAGGTCAATTATTGTTGGTTCAAAAAGAGGTAAAAATTATGTTTGGATTAATTCCAAAAGCTTCCCTCCCT
>VYZV01023836.1:7954-26502 GCA_013401275.1 Pandion haliaetus
GCCTGGGCCAGAGGCGGGTCTGACTTGGATCCGGGGGAGCTTCTAGCAGCTTCTTACAGGAGCCACCTCTGCAGCCCCCTCCCCCACTACCAAAGAAAACCGTGCCACACAAACCCATAACAGGTGCCTAAGAAATGTTAGTTTTGGTGTCTCACCTTAAAATGTGCCTTTTTAGCTCCACTAACCACCAAGAGAACACAAGTTGGCTAGCTCAGTGGGTGGGTTCAGCTCTTTGTATATTGTAAAAAAATACCTTCAAAGGGAGAAATCTCATCCATGTGTCCTCACAATTAATTCTTTTTTTTTGCCGCTAGCCTATATGCTTCAGAATTTCTCCATGACATTCAAAACAACCTCTCTAGAGAGGAGCATTAACATTCCCTTCCAAGGGAGTCTAAGGAGACTTTTAACATAGACTAGTTATGCAATCAATATTTTCTTGGCACATGTAGCATAACTGCAGTTCAAATGGAAATGTTAGAGGGGAATATAATTTTTAAATTCTGGCAGGTAGAAGTTCATTCAAATACATCTGTGAAAATAATGTCAGTCAAAGCTTCTAGGCTGGTATGATAGAGATCTTTACACCCAGGCAATAAAACTGAATGTCTTGACATGCTGCTGAGTGTTTCTTCCAATTATGCTCATATCACTGTTTTCCATCTGCTAGAGCATGTGTTGCTGACGTCTCTTCTTCTTGTTGTTAAATTCTTTCCTTTTTCCACAATAAGAACAGCACACACCCTATATATACTTCTCTATGGATCAAAGTCTTCTTCATTTATCAAAAACAGCTGCAGTAGGACAGACGGGTTATGTTTTATTTTATTCCAGAATTCTGTTTGCTGAAGCTGCGCTTTGTCCAACGTGTGTATTTCTTCCAGTAGAGTACTGAATCAACAGGTGCTTCTTTCCTTTATTTGTAGCCTCTTCTGAAAAACTTGGATAACCATACTCTGATATCTCTTTGTATGTTCAGATTTCTGTTGTCAGGAGTAGTACATTTGGACTTACAGCGTTTCACCAATCTGACATAAGTTTGCAAGGTTCTTTTCAAAATTCTGTTTTCTTTAAAAGCAGCATTATGTAAATCTTCCTTGACATGTAAAAGAGAACTGAAGATAAAACAATGGTATTAAATATTTCTCCTTCCAATTATTATCCCTGTGTGCAGTCAACACAGACTGTGAGACATGCCCTGTCTTTTCAGAGATTTTTTAGTTCTAGCAGTGCATATCAAGATATAGAAGTCCTGAACTGTGATCTTGTGTTTCTTATAACATTTTACTGCTACCCAGGCTTGGCATCCAAAATGTAGATTGGATACCTACTTTGTGTCAAGCCTTTTCAGTACTTGGTTTGAACCTGCAACACCATCACTGTCATGGCTCTCTAGATCTCAGAACTCTAAGGGAGGCAGGGTGTCACCCCTTGTATTTTCTGTAGGAAGCTAATCCAGTTTCACTTGCAATTAGTGTGTACTTCCCACCCTGCCGCTTCTCAACAAGGAGTCAGCCAAGTCTGTGCCTGGCTTTGCTGATGCCTTACAACAGACTGGCACTGCCTACAAATGAAGAGATTCTTCTGCCTGCTGTGTGGTCTGACAGGCAGCAGTTTCATGTTCAGCCACATCACAGTACTTATGTAGCAGAGAAATTCCCCATGAAAATGTTGATTTTTTAAAATATTATTTACACATTCCTACCCTTTACCTTTGGTGGTACCTGAGGCCTCAAAAGAAGGTAGATGGTCATGAGGGATGACTAATAACTAGAGATCCTAAGGGTCCCATCTGAAAAAAACCCATGTAGATATCTTTATCCAAGCTCAGGACACTAAAATCCCTTTATAGATGATGTAGAACAAATTGTACACCTAGGATGCGACTTATTAAATCCCATGGTTGGTCAGATGGCTCACATCCCAGAAATTACCATTTCTATTGCTTACAATGGAGTTCAAAGGGGACAAGGCTGAATACAGACATTTACACTATAGATATCACTAGACTTATAAATTCACTTCAGATGTCTTGAATCCATCCCAAATGTTCCCAAACAGTGGCCAGATGCTGCTTTCCTGCTGTACACAGAAATGTCAATGTACATCTTGAAGAATTCCCTGTTACTGGGAACATTTTTTCAGTGCAGAAACCCACCCAAATATTCTTTGGAAGAAAAAATATTAAAAGTGTTTCATTAACATTTTACAGGTAATTCCAGACCTCAAGTTTTAAAGGAGAATGGTTTGAAATGTTAAACATTGCTTAGTTTTAATAAGTGACGATGTCTCCAGCTGTTCTGTAAATAGCCAGGAAATGAAGAACAATTGGTTCCCATTTGCAGTCCGAAGCTGAATGAGATCTGCTCGCATGCTTTATAGTTAAATATGAGCTTGCATCATCTTTAACACCTTTTCCTCTCATTTCTGGATAAGCACAGTCTTTAGCTTTTTGAGTGGTCTCATGCTTTATAGAAAGTAGGATGTGACTTTTTTTTCAGGTCTGTCTCATCTTCAGTCTTATTGATGCACCAAAATATTTTTGATGTTTGGCAATTCTGGGAATTAAATTAATTACATTTTCTTTTTCTTCTTCCTTTTCTGTGAGATGCTAGCTTATAACTAGAACTGAGCTTATCTCATTTTTCTCCGGCAGATAAATTTTTTTTCATTCCACAGATCTGAATAACTCTGATGCTACTTTTCTTTACGTACCAGAACCTGTCCTCAATTAAATAGTAATCTTTGCAGAAAAGACCAATTTCTTCTCTTGTACTACAAATAGGTCTTTGTGGTGGGTTGTCCCTGGCTGGATGCCAAGTGCCCACCAAATCCTGGCGTCCATCCAGGGTCAACCTGCCACAGTCTTCTACATTGCTTTCAGTGAGGTATTAAATTAACAAAAAATTTTTTCTTGACTTTTTTGCTCTTTTGAAAAAGCTGGTTGGTCACCAATTTATATGATCTTCCTTCCCCTTGAACCACAATTATCTGCTAAAATTGGATTATGTGGGGCAAGAATCACAGGCTATACGCATGTGGAATCACTTTTGATAATCGTGTTCTCTTTCTGAAAGAGCAATAAAGTTGTCAATATCTTTCTTAGTGCTTGAGGCATCACTGAAGATAAAACACAAGTATCAGAAGACAATTCTGTCACTTTTTTATTTTGGAAGGCAGAAGTTCATTCTAGCATATTTGTGGAAGTAGAAGCAATGAAGACTGAACTCCTGATACACCAATGATCTTCAAATAAAGCTGAATAATGCTGAATACTGATGAGTGAAGTGCTATCATGCTGCTTCATCTGTTAGCCCTCTGAAAATGGGTACAAGTAGTTTCCACCCTAACTTTTGATCTTAATGCTAGTTAATCTTAGCCAAGGCCTCCACCCATCCCACAGGTTCTTTGCATGTATGATTTCTGTTGCCCTCACTCCGCAGCAGTTGAAATCATTAGTCCTCCATCCCTGCTGTACTGATAGAAGGCTGTATGTGATTTTCAAATCTATCATCTTCAGCTCATTTTCTGAAATTACTGGTACTAGGCATTTCCTAGTTCAGATCAAACACTATAACTATTCCCTCTTACATTCTTGTCTTCTGAAGAGAATTTAAGCCTAAGGCATTTTTTCCTTCTCTTTTAGTAAAATGAAGAGTCTATAGTCTACGTTTCTTTATGAGCTGCAATCTTTGCCTTCTTCTGAGGCAGAAGTGACTTCATAAGCACATATGCAACCTGTTTGCCTGTTCCTGGCCTACCAAGTATTCAGGCAGAAGTGGCCTCAAGACATATACCCAAGCCATTTGCCTTCTCCTGGTAAGCCTCCTTCTCTTATGACTAGTCATTGTCTTTATAGTATTTTCCATCTCATGATCAGTAATCATTTCTTAAAGACTTGTTCTTCTGAAACTACTGTTGTTAAGATCTTTCTTGCCACATGCATTGCTGGGTAGATGACTAAAAGCATGTGGTTTTGAAAAACACAATTCTATCCAAACTGGTACTCTGGTGGTATTTCCAACCAATATTTGTGATATTATGACAGTGAATTCAATGTCTCTGCAATAAAAGTTTTAGCCTTGCAGAATAAAAACTTCTTTAGAAAGCCCATGGGACTCCAATGTCTCTGTCATGCATCAGGAGATGAAGGCAACTGAATGCCATTCTTGTTCTTTTGGCAGGTTGTTGGGCCAATTCATGTTAAGTACCTGATTCCTCATTACTTCTCTCCTGAGTAGAAGGAAGCTATGGTTGTATTATGACATTTAACTTGCATGAATTTGTATAAGGGCTTTTTTAGGCCTGTGAATCTCTTCTGTAGACTGCTTGTTAGTCTTGGTACTGCTAATTTAGAGGGGCTTGATAGAACCCAGAGTTTTGGTATGGTCTGTGTTTTGTCTTTTAGGATTTGATATAATTGAGGTCACGCAGCATAGACTGAAAGAACTTTTCCACCATTATTCAGAATAATATTCTTCACCTCTGGTATAAAACCTGTGGCCTCTATATTCTACTAGATCAGACTCCAGTCCATTGTTGAACAAGAACATCTGTCCTGGCCATCTGATTTCTCTCTGTTATTGTTTTCTATTGTTTTCATGTCCCACTTGGAAGAAAATTATGTATTGAAATGCCTCCCTCATTTTCAATAGGGATTTACCAAGAAAGGTTGTGATGCTGTCTAATCAACAAACCATATGTCATGTTCTGCATTGTTTAAATAAACACAAAATAAATAATTAAACATTTCTGGTGCAAGTCTCCAGGATTTCTTGAATGATGCATAGGGTCACAGGCTGACAATGTCTGTGTTTGTAATAATTTACTATTATGGTTGAATGTGGATTTGAATATATTTTGTCACAGACTCAACATCAGTTGGGCTCATTTCTCAAAGTCCCATTCCTCTTTAGAAAAGAAAATTACTGTTGTCAAAATCTCTCTTGCAATTTAAACTGTCATTATAAGTGAAATGCAGGTGTCAAAGATGATTTCTTTTTTTCAGACAGCAGGTTCAGCCAAGCATATCAATCGGTATTGCTGAATTCCATGACATGTTAGGTATTGTTGGTAATGTGTGTGTTTTGTTCTTTACCCTGTATGTTCACGTCTCTGCCTTCTCCAGGAAGCTATAGTGACTAAGCTCTCATTTTTGTTTTGAAGCTACTTTAGAAAAACCTCCAGGCTGTATGATGAGTCATTCAGCTTTTCTTTAGGCATTATATTGGTCTTCTGTAGGGAGCAGACAGCATCATTACTTCTTTCACACTGTTTTCATAAGATTGCCTATTTCTTCATAGAAAAACTTCAGACCCTGCAATTTAATTTTACTCCTAAAGTGTCTTTAATTCACATTAAAAAAGGCAATACCTTTTGTTTTGGGAAGATGCCAGTCCTTATTTATTCTTTTCCTTACCCCACAATGAGAAGAACCTGTGTACTAAGAAATTGCGCACCAATTTTCCAAACTACCTTAACAAAGAAAAATGGTGGGATTCTCATTTATGACATCAAACAAGATATTGTATAAAAAATGTCCCTTTTCTCCTCTTATCCACCAAGCTAGTCATCTCATTGTAGAAGGCTATCAGGTGCTCTGCTTAATGCAAAAGCATGCATTATACTCTGCTTTCCTTACTACAGTTCCTTTTCATCCTGGGCACTGCTGGTATCTGTTCTGACTGGAAGTCATAATAGTCCTGGGCTGGGCAACTGGATCTAGGTGGCCCTGCCTGAGCAGGGGGATTGTACCAGATGACCTCCAGAGGTCCCTTCCACCTCAGCTATTGTGTGATTCTGCAATTCTGTGAAATTTAGAATATTTCAGATATTTCACAGACTTGTAATGCTATTCCACTCATTTCTCAAAATCTTTTTTTTCCCATAGATTGATTATCATTGTCAGAAACTCTGATGGAGAACTTCTCTGTTTTAGGTAACACACAAGGATTTAAGGTGCAACTACTGTTGGCACATTCTCATCTGTGAATTTCAACACCTAAAGTTCCTATCAAATTTTTTGCCATAAACTTCATACACTTGCAAAACACTTAGTAGTGTAGTATAATAATGTACCTTTTCCTAAAATGCTCATGTCTTGGAAATTTCCCCTTTAGATAAAGGGCAAGTAATAGATTATCCTCATTTTCAAATTTGTAAGGAAATGATTGCAGGGCAGAAGAGAGTATTGACACCTCTCTTTCTGTGATCTTTCAAATACTTTCAGACTTCCTATATTTATTTCAAAATGTGTGAGGTTTTGAGTGGGGATCAGATACCAATTGAAGACTTACATAATGCAAAGCATTCTTTTGTACTCTTCTGCTTGCTCGGTTTGTTCTTCATAATGAAATATTATACCAAAGTACCAGATCATTCTTCGGAGTTCAGCAAGAACTCTGAATTTCTGTATTCTCTAGGCCCACCATCTTTCTCTGAGGTGAAGCTATTGAAGCTGTACAGTCTGATTTCCCCTTTCACCAAATTTTGGACCATCTCTAGATGATGCAGTCCATTTCTGGAACTGTCATATTTTGTTATTGGTGGAAGATTCAGATCTAATATTTTTCATAAAACTTAACATTCTCTTTGATTTTTTTTTTTTAAGAGTCCAGTTCTCTTTCAGATGAGCACTTAAGTTTCTCTCTCTTGGCACAAAGTGCAGATGTCTGATTTGATGTCTCTCCTTTTTGCTGAATGAAAGTTATGCAACAATCATTCCAGGTTTTCTAGTCACCAACTTTCTTAATTTGCAACAGTAACTTTGTAAAGAAAGGCTTGCATTGTTCTAGGCTAAATAAGAAGCAGATCTTGTCCTCCATTCACTTTCTTTTTCATCCAGTCATGCTTTCTCAGAGCTTTCACTGATGGGAGAACATCAAACTGGCACTGTGTTTGAGGAAACCCTGTCTTGGTCTGTGCCTTCCATCCCCCATATAAACACAAGCATATTTGAGGACATATTTTGTTTGGTACTTTTTTTGCCTCTGTGGAAGGAGATAAGAAAATTTACTCCCCTACAGCTTGCCCCATCTTGGGTACTGAAACTTCCTTTTTAGCTTTTTTGTCTTCAACAAAGCAATACAAACTTTCCTCATTACTGGTTCTCAGGGGAAACCACATTGCCCAGAGGAAAGCATGACTGTAATTTTCATACACACAGCTGTTGCTTTCTTAGTGACGGCTGCAGGGCAGTACCAATCTGCTCATGGATCCTCTGACTTCTTTTCTACCTCATAGAGACCAGGCTTTGACGCTCCACACACCCTGGAAGGAGGCTATTGCATTTTTCTGCACATGCTGTGCTCTTTCCAGTTGTCTTTTCCACTTTTCCACATCCTGAATAGGAGAAAGCATTTTTTCTACAAGGCAACAACTCTGTGGTTGTCACAATGGCTTTCTTCTGTCTGCAGGGAGAAAATGATGATTTTTTCCTCCTCATTTAAGCTTTGTCCTTGCCCCCATAGTGAGACTGATCTTAGCTCTAAAGCCTTGAATTTTCCCCTGTGATCCTACTATTACTTGTCCTGCTTCTCTTCTGCTTCGTAGTGATTTCTGTTCCCACCTTTTCTTTGTTTCATTCAAATTTGTTACAGCTAATTTCCACCTAATTTCCAGTTTCTCTATAATGGCAGCAGAGACACAAAGTATCCCTCTGCTTCCTCCACTATACCCACTTGCCCTTCCTCCCAACACTCATCCTCCCTTCCATGTTTTCTTTACTAAATCCTTCCCATGACTGAAGCAGACTGACTGTGTCTTATCATTCGGGATTGGAGGGAGAAGTTGACTCTGCTCAGGCCCTTCAGGCATGGATACAAGAAATCTTCTCCAGTCTTGTTTATCTACAAACACAGAATGGTGAACAGAAGATGATGAGGCAGATGTCAGTTTTATTAGCTTATGACTGTGTGAGGATGCTTTCTCTCTCCTGAACCAAATCAATTCTGTATGTTGCTGGGATTGAAAGAACTCTCAGGCACAAAATCTTCTCATAAGATATTGTTAGTATCCTAAACACGTTGAATTTAAGAGTACAGAATGAGGAAAATGACACATTGCAAAATATTCCCCTCCCATTTACTTCAAATAACCCAAAGTCCCATTTAGGCTCTTTTACCAGGTATTTCGCTATATGCATTTGCACATGTATGGATACACAAGGAGGTTTTTTTGCAATTAGTGAACTCCAGGCCAGGTCCATCCTATCTCCTTCCTAACCTCAGTATAATGACTGTGACGTTATAAATGAACTTGGTTCCCAAAGTGTGCAATTTTAATGTAGGTGTATTGAGTGCCATTTGAGTCACTTGGTCTCTGACTGTCATTCCAGAAGGGTGTGGGTCTCCTATAGGTCCAGTGTCATACCTGTCTGCCTGTACAGATATCTCAGCTATCTTAAATTGTCTTAAATAGCAATAGTTGCCTATTTTTAAGCACCTAAACAAATCCAAAGGAGAGCAGACCTGGATATATAGTACTGAATAATTAAGGATGCGGCAAACTCAATAAGGTCGGCAAACTCAATAACATCTGCCTCAGAATAATAGGTGTCATTGCCCTCCAATTAAATAATTTTTACCGTATTAGCAGGCTCTCTCTCTCCTGAGGTTATATGTTGCAGGGTGTTATACTTATCACATCAGTTAAACTAATGGCAAACTGGGATCTTCAAGTACATTGACACTTTGCTCCATTCCTACAACTGAATGAATTGTATTGCAGATATTCTGTCTCTGTAAAACATACTGTACCCATGTAGCCCTGTAGTACAGTATTGTCATTGGACATAAGTTTTTACTGAGTTTGTAAGGCCTCAGGACTCAGGCTTGTTCTGTCTGGACTTTTCCTGTCTCACCTGCAATTTTGTGTGACTTGATTTAGCTGTGACAGCAATTTCTCTACTTGATCAGGTGTCTGTTGCTAATTTTTTTTTTACTCTTGTTTATCTTTGTGTGGTACAACTGTAGTTTTATACAGTTAGCACTAGCAACCAGTTGTTCTAGGTAGAATGAGATCTTTATGACTCTAATGCAATGATGCAGTGCAGAGAATTTCAGGTCTGGTACAAGAGGAGAGTCCTTGAGAAGAGGAGGTGCAGGATGTAGGGCAGGGGAGTGCAGGCAAGGGATGGGGCACAGGCTGGCACCTAGACCCCACATATTAAACAACTCAGCTAAAAAACCCTGAAGATCTGGAGCTGGACAAAGCTGGTTTTAGGTGTAACAAGGAGAAAAAGAAATAACATTTGTAAAAGGCACCATATATAGTGCATTCGGGTGTAACCTCGTATTGCAGACCAATAAAGAAAGAAAAGTCTAAATATATATTAAAAGAGGAGTGCTTTCTTTTTGCCTGTAAACAAGATTTTGAATGTAACCATACAAATATGACACAAAGATCTATTAGAAGAATAACTGGGACTCTAATCCACACTGTGATCAGCTGAGGATGTAGCAGGAGGCTTAGAATGGAAGAAAACTATGCTATTTCAACAGGAGTGGGATAGCAGGTTTCACTAGCTTCAATTTTGTTTGTTGTTCAGTTCTTAGCATTATTTACTGTAGATTGCTTTTTGCTTCAAGTCTTACTATAAAATACCTCCCAGTTAATATGAATTCCTATGAACATTTTAACCTGCTATACTGTGTACTCTGTGCCACTGTCAGTGTTTATACTGAATCATTAATTTCCTTGTGTGAGTACAGTAAAGATACATCTATTATCCTGAAATAATTTGAAAATAGGATATTTATTACTTGCATTTATTTTGGAACATCAAGGCAGAAGCATTTCTGATCGATTCTCTCAATTTTCTACACATCCAATGCTGGGTTGCTTTTTGCAGTAATTTCTCCCCATTATTTATATATATAAACTGCTGTAGTTTATTGTGCTGACAAGATTCAAAAGAGTTTCCTATCGTTTTTTCTTCCCAAGGGAAACTGCAATCCATGGCAATTTTCCAGTACTGAATTTTCATAAAAACACTTGTCTTGGAAGTTTTTTTATAATAGAGTAGATAGTTTTATTGCCAAGGAAAGAGAAGCAGTAAAGTTATTCAAAGCTCACAACTGCACACCCACTCTTCCTTCCTTCAAAAGAGTGGAGTAGGAAGTATTATTTATTCCCTTTTCTAACAATTAAGGAATCAGTCAATACCCAAAGAACAAAATAATCTTTTAATAGATGTATATTTCTCTAACTCAAAAAGTTTGTAGAAAAAGAAAACAAAACAAATCTTCAGGTCAATTTTACAAGTAGTTGTGTGTATGTGTGTGAATCTACAAATTATATATATTTTTATTTCCATGTGTATTCAGTATAAATTACCATGCTGTGGGATTTCAATTCCAGATAGAATTCTTTCCAGAAACCCTTTTCTCATAAAATATTCTTCCTGTTTGTTTCAGATGTAATTTCACACATTCCTAATGAATGTGAACAACTGCTGGGATTAGTCTTTGAATGTTCCAGCCCCTTGACTGGAACAGACAGATAAGAATGTAGGATTTAATTTACATATAGGATAAATATTTCAGGTTTACTCATTTTTACAGAAAAAAAGTGCCATCTTTCATCTTCCTGGGGTTGAACAACACAGCCAACACTCCTCTGCACTTTCTCCTTAAGTACTTCTGTGAGATCCAGGTGGCAAAAAGCTTCCACTTCTTGTGGATGATGAGAACCATAGATGTAACTATACAGCTGTTTCAGATGGTTTTGGCAGGAGTAAAAATCATGGTGCACATTTCTTTGGCAATTGTCTTGGTCATTGCAGTGGAAATGAGACTGAGTCGTCCATGTCATTTGGGCCTCTGTCATCTAGCATTTTGAGGAAAGTCATCAAGGAAAGACAGGTTTTTTTTTAAACAAAGATGAAAATTAAGAACTTCACTGCAAGGTAACCTTGGATATCAGCTGAGCTTTGGTTTAAGTTATGCTTAAATGAGGCAGAATTCCACGTTAAGATTAAGTGTGAGATTAAGACACCTATCTTTAGGTTACATTAATATTAGCAAGTAATTTGCCATAGCAGGAACAGATCAACAGTATGAAACATGTCATACCCATCTACAAGAAGGGCCCAAAAGAGGAGCCAGGAAACTACAGACCCATCAGTCATACTTCAGTCCCTAGGAAAGTAACGGAACGAGTCCTCCTAGGAAATATTACTAACCAAATAAAGCAAGTGATTGGGAAAAAACAGAATGGATTTACCAAGGACAAATCATGCCAGACTAACCTGACCACCCGCTACAACAAAATAACCTCTTCTGTTGACATGGTGAGTGCAGTGGATGTTGTTTACCTGGTTTTCAGCAAAGTGTTCAACACGGTTTTCCACAGCCTTCTCCTGGATCTCTGTGGCTGGAGAGCAGCTGTGCTGAAAGGTCCTGGGGGTCCTGGTGAACAAGCTGAACATGAGTCAGCAGTGCGCTGTTAGAGCAGTAAAAGCAAATTTGCTCCTGGGCTTCATCTGCAGGGGCATTACCAGCAGAGATAGAGGCATGATTACCTCACTCTACTCAGCACTTGTCAGGCCGCACTGGGAGTACTGTCTCCATTTCCGGTCCCCACAATTCAGGAAAGACGTGGACAGACTGGAGAGGGTCCAAAGGAGGGCCACAAAGATGATCCAAGGGCTGGAGAACTGCCCTATGAGGAAAGACGGAAGAAGTTAGGCCTCTCCTCTCTGGTGAAGAGAAGGCTCAGGGGGGACCTCATCACAGTTTCCAGTACTTAAAGGGCAGCTAAAAAGAGGTTGAAGGCTCTTTCTTCACAAGGAGCCACATGGAGAAGACAAGGGGCAACAGGTACAAGTTGCACTGGGAGAAGTTTCACCTTGACATAAGAAAGAAATTTTGTACAGTAGGAACAATCACTCACTGGAACAAGCTCCAGGGATGTGGTAGAGTCCCCATCACTGGAGGTTTCAAGATGTGATTGAACAGGGTGCTAGATAATCTCATACAGGTTCCCTTTCCCATGAAAGGTTGTACCAGATGATCTCTTAATGTCCCTTCCAGCCTATTCTATGATTCTGTAATAGGTGTTGCCACCACTGTATCTATAGCATTTGCCACTTGATGGGTTTAGAATAGACTCAAATGAAATTAAATAAGAGTATTTCAGTTGGAAGGGACCTACAGTGATCATCCAGTCCAACTGCATGACCAATTCAGGGCTGACCAAAAGTTGAAGCATGCTATTAAGAGCATTGTCCAAATGTCTCTTAAACAATGACAGGCTTGGGGCATCATTTATTTGGATCAAGACTTTCTCTGGAGTTGTGGGTTGAAGGTGCCCATACTGCATATGGTCTCTGAATGATGATCCACTGTCTCAGTCCCTCATGTATACGTTCAAGGCGGGACTGCTTTGTGAACTGAACCAATGCACAGCAAGTGGGAGTAGAATGAGGATTAAAGCCAAACTACTGGTCCAAGGTTGTTAGATACAAACTTAGGTGTCAATGTGTGAACTCTGTGCCTTGCCTTCCATCACAGCCAGCTGAGATTGAGGGTGGATTCAGATGCTTATATTTAGGTACGTAGCACCATTTCAGGCACTGAGGTATCCTGCTTGACTTCAGGTGATGCTCCAGAGGAGCAGTGGTCTTCTGTAGGTCTTCCATCAGATTTGCCAACTTCATAGTCTTTTTAGCCTTGGCTATTTTAGGTCATGCCCTTAGGCATCTGCTTCTGGATGAGCTGAGTCACTTCACTGATGGTATTGACTAACTAGATTGACTAAAGCATGAATTCAAACACTCGGCTCATGTGTAGACACTCACATTTTGATGTCTCATTTTGATGCTGAATCCCACCCTCAAAGCTTAGTTCAGTTACTTAAATTTAGTATTAGTAAATCTAATACTATTTTGGATACCCTAGGCTATGTCAGATATATTCACAAGGCCAAAATATATGGCACAAGACTTAGAGGAGCCCACACTTATCTGGAGCAATTGTGAGAGGACAGGAAGGATGTCCTGACACAGAATTGCCTATGTTTAGGAAACAGAGTTGAGCTGCTGGTGTAAAACCTTTGGGTTATTACAGTTTCCATGATGCCATGTCATTAACATATTTAGAAAAGCAAAGTTATTTATTCTGTTCATGACAAGCACCTGCAAATTCTTGGATCCTACATGTCATGACATAAATATCAGGCCATTCTATAAATCCACTTTACATTGCTCACATCTATAAAAAGTTACTCATTTGCTGCACAAACTAAAATTTATGCAGTTAAAATGCTATATATGGATTAGATTACTGTCAGCCTGTGAAAGAAGGTAAATAAACCAATAAAGTCCATGAGCATATGTAAGCAGTGAGATAGCAAAACCCTTTTTTATCCCTGATGTTATACATCTCCAGAAAACAGCCACAGCTTCTCCACAGACTGTGTCTTTGGTTAATCCACAAAGTATAAACACAATGTGATATTCAGTCTGCAAGACATGAAAAATGGTGTGGTCAGCTGTTCTGCCTATATGAGGCCATGTCTTAAGTCTGCTGAAGTTAATCGGAACATACGTGGAGAGATTTTGAGGATAAACTTTCTATCATTGTTATTTAACATCATTCTCTTACACAGCCCTGTGTGCATACACTGAAGAGTGTTAACTCTAGTAAATGAGTTCAAGTATACAATATTTGAAATGCATGAGACCAGCTGGGAAGAGATAAAACCACCGTTGATTGTGGAAAATCTCTTGATATCTTTCATAACAAAGTCACAGTTATTTTGGCATGGCACAAAATGATATTTTTCAGCTGTCAATGATGCTTCAAATAGAGAAGAAAAAGAGTTGAGACAATCATTATCATTGAATCACTGCAGCTTTACAATTCCAGCAACAATAGTTCACTTCATAATTTCTTTAACTAAAAATGAAACATTTGTGAAAGAATGTGTTCCTAGCTGGCTTCCTGCCTCTGCATTTTCCATTTACAAAATGAAGAGGAGAAATATTCTGAAAACAGATTTTTTTTATAGGAACAAAGCATTCTGTCTAAAAGCTTTACACATCCACATCTTGTAACTTTCCCCTGAAGACCTGCATATTACCTCTACAGTAACTTCTTGATCAATAATGAATATTACTTCGCAAATTTGCATCACCGTAAGACCTTTTGCCATATGGAGGTGACTCCATTCTCACCTATAAGGAATCAGATCTGTTGAGAGCTCTATCTCAAATTCTCATAATCTTTTGCAAAGTCTGATGAGTCATAAACAGATGTCCTCTGTCTTTTGAACTGCCATCTGTTGTAACTGGCTGGAAGATGTTTGGCTATTTCTGTCAAAGTGTATAAACTTTTTTTCTGAAAAGCCTATTCCTTAGACAGCATGTGTTAAAGAGTGGCCCTGGAAAGACAGCAGCTGTTTTTTCAGAGCCTAGCAAGGCTCTGCTTCTGTTAATTTTTTTTAGTCCTTTCAGTATGGAAACTGGTTGCTGTTCTCATTCATCCTGAAAGTTTTTAAGAACTGCCCAGGCTGTATAATTAGAATTTCTTCTGCTGCGTGGTTCACTACTGTTGAAACAGATGGAGCCATAACAGCTCTCTGAGTCATTCTTAAGCTGGTACAATGTCATTGATGAATGTTTGTATGTGTTTGATGTGGTTTTTTTGATCCAGGGGTCATGCCTTTCTACTCAAAGGAGCTCCTACGCTAGCCTATAAAATGGGTTTCATAAGCATTATTGTAGGTAGGCACTTTATGTGAATAGTATGCCTATTATATAAATATACCTATCCACATTATTTCATCCTTTAAAACAAGACCTTATAGGGATCACCAACTTTCTAACTTGCAGACACAGCAAGAAAACTTTAGTATGTAAACAGGATATTTTTTAAGTCTTGGAGCTTTCTGTATCTCATGTTGTTCTACATGAAGCTTCTTACCATGACAGTGTTCTTAGTCCACCCAGTCTGGGAGCTATCAGGATTAAGTTGCACCCATGCTACTGTTTTTCCCTCTACATAGGGAATGTGATTTCTGTAGTCTCCACTCTTTTTTCTTTATCTGCTTGAACACCGTAAAGTACATGCCAGGGAAAGACAAATTACAGTGGTGCTTTAATTGTAAGATCACTTGTCATAAAAATTGCCAGTCCCTTCAGAAAATTAGTTAGTGATGAAACAAATCACATCTTAACTGCTGCTAAAAACCTTATCCTCAGCCTTCAAATAGTAGATGCTCTGAATACCATAGATCCTCTGTTATTTTAGTCATTCACAGAAGTATTGTCCCGTGGTCCAGTGACTTTGCAGACCTGCCTATTTCATTTGCTGACCCCAGGGAGTTACAGGTTATCACTTCCAAAGAGCGTAGCTTCACACCATTCCCTCACATAAAGAACTAACTCACAGCTTCTCAGCAAAAAGTTGATTCTCTACATCAGGAGAATACTTCAGGGAGCTTGAAACTCACTTTCTTTTTAATTTCCAGACCAGTGCATAATTCTGCAGCAATGTATCTACTTCTTTCTTTTCTGTTTTTAATTTCAAGTCTGTGTATAACAGAGAACATTTATATAACATGTATTAATAGCCAAAACTAAAAGATTTTTAACATGATATCCTAATATGTATTCTGCAGTTTTCCACATATGCTTATGTATTTCAGTCCATCCATCCATCCATCCGTCCATCTGTGATGATGGAAGAAAATACATACAACTTGGAAAGAGAAAGTTGTGTCTTTTCCATGTTTACAGAATATTATTGCATTTGAATATGATTCTGACAGATCAGAGTTCAGAACAGCTCAAGATATTTCATATTGTATCACAAAAAATAGGTTATGGATGGCATTTTCTGTCCAATATTTATACCCATATAGTCATACGGTTTTTATGTAGAGAAGACTTTGTAATATGTTTGAAATAACAACAGTAAATGTGAAAGTAAAGATATGAACATGTGAAGCAGCAATATGACCTGAGAAAAATAATGAAGAAAAGAAAGAGAAAGCAGAGAAGAAAAAAGGAGGTGGTAAGGAATAACTGATGAAGAATGGGAAGAACAGCTTTTGAAATTTTGTAGTATTTCTTCCTCTTATTCATACTCCTATGTTAGCAAGGTGAATCACTTATTCCAGGACCAAAATCAATTTGCTTTTCCATTGACAAAACATAGTCAGAGATTTTCAGCTTAAGTAACTTCAGATATTTTTGTTCAAAGGAAACAACAACAAAGAAGAAAGATAAACATCTGCAAGAGATCACAATTACTTATTTAATTTTGTAAGCGCCTTCATGAACCCTCCTTCACGTACAAGTGGCTAATGCCTAGAATTGTAAAAGGTCACTAGAATGCAAACCAAAATACCAGATATAACTTCTTCACAGCAGCTAATGAAAAGAGTTGCTTCTGACTCAATAGACTCAGGACAAGGAAGAGAATAAAAGAGTGCAATACATATGGCATTGACGGAATTGTACGTCCTTTGAAGCAAACCAAGCTAGCGCAGCCAGAAAGAATGTTGCTGAGGTAGTGACCAGAAGCAATGAAAAGTAGAAATGCTATTTTGGATCCTTACCAACCTAACCAAACCGTTGCTCTGGCTTTCCTTAATTGTTATAGGGCAGAAGAGAGGTTCTTCTAAAAGCTCAGATCCTTCCTCGTATCTAGAGACCTAAGAAACGGTAAGACAATGTGCTTAGCCTGCGAGCCACAGGAAGCTGTTATTGTGCCTAAGGCACTCCTTTTGCACGCCTCAGCAAAGTTAGGATGAGGATCTGAACTCCTGCCAGCTGCTTGGATTTAGTGGGGATGCTGCAGTAGCCTTCAGCCACCCAAATCTAATATTATTGAAGTGCAATATCATTATTAACTAATTATATTCTCACCATCAGCCTGTGGCATACATAAGCAGATGTGAGAGCTTTTGTTTTGTCAGAGGAAAACCAGACTTCAGGGGAATAATTAGCAGTGATAACTTTAGACTTTGGGGCTTCACAGTGAGTACACTTATGTTTCTGCTCATTTACTGTTGCTACTAAAGACAGAAAACAAATGTTCCACCTTCAGGTGAAACTTCTCAAGGCTTTTCACGGCCTCCTGGCACTTTCTTTCCTGCCTTGCAGCACGGTGTGATGACAGAGTCTGCCTCTGAGACACAAGATGTCAAGTTCAGTTGTAACTCTTCAGCCAGGTGGGTTCAGAGTTTATTGGTACTGATGACCAGCACATGTTAACAGAAACATCCTGTTGGTCCTTCCTACAAAGTTTCATCAGTATCTAGAGAACTGTTTAAAACAACAGTAGGAAAAAAAAAAGACTTTTTTTTTACAGTTTCAGAGTTATCATAAGCATGCTGAGAGAACTGAGAGGACAGGGCACAAAGAGTCACTTTAGCATCTCCTACTGTGTCTAAGCAGTTCATAAAGCTTAGAGAAGATTAATGTTTTTTAATAAGTATTCATTTCTTCCTTTCAAATACTGTGTTGATAAGCTTTTTAGATTAGCAGATAATGTAAAGGACTTCAAAGGCTTACACAGGCATTCCCAGTTGGCTTCCTGAATACAGCTGGGAGTCAAACTAATTGGCAGTCTGCAGTGAGGCAATTAGCCACAGGATGAAGTAAAATGGAGACAGAGACCTAACATTACATATGCATCATTACTTGAATATGTGCTTTGTTTTGTGTGAGTGAAACTGCTATCAGAGTATTAAGATAGTTTCTATACACAAATAACTGAAAGTCATCTGGGAGGCAGAAAGGGCTGAACCCTCCATTTGCATTCTGTAGGCAAACTGGCCATCTAAGTAGAGTAAAACCACTATTTTTTAAAAAGGTATATTTGTACTGCAGATTTTATACTTTGTGAACTAGTACTAAAGAAGGAAACTGAGGGAGGTCCTGATCTCTGTCACGCAGTAAAATGCAAAATAACTCTACTGACTTCAATTACACTTTTCTGGTTTTCTTCTGAGGTTAGAATCTAATCCATTTCCATTATAATCACATCATAGTCATACAGAAAGAGTGCTAAAGAAATTTTCCTTGGGTAGATACTGGCGGTAAGATAACAGCACTGCTTCTTTCCTTTTTTCTTCCTCCAAGATCGCAGGGGCTGCAGCAAACATTCAAAGACTAACATTCTTTTATAAATGTACAAATGTAGTGGTGCCATTCAGTGTGACAGATTAAAGGATTTGAAAATGCCATAAGACTGAAAATATTTTCACGTTGTTATCAGCAATGTTCATTCATCATAATTGTTCTCTGGTCTTTGGGGAACTGCACTGCAGACATTTGCAACGAGAACTAAGATAACACTCATTTTTCAGAGACTGGAGAGCAGAGCAATTGGACTTGTTACCCTGAATCATGCAGATTCAGCAGAACAAATCATCCCATGGGAAACAGAATCTCAACTTAAGACCATCGCAGAGGCTCAAAGGATAATATTTTTTAACCACAGAGATTTTGTAGGAAATAAGGAAACATCACTGCTATGCAAGCTGATTCTGTGGCCTCCAATTGCTTTGCCTTTTCAGGAATGACATTTGTATTTTCC
>VYZV01023836.1:26517-37118 GCA_013401275.1 Pandion haliaetus
ATTTTCCACACAAAGAGCTTTACACTTCACTGGTAGGTGAGATGCTTCTTGTGTATGGTATGTGCAGGAACTCATATCTACAACTTTCCTTGAGACAGCTGAGAGTCCAAGGAATTAAAGAAATTTTCCTCAAAAGGAGGGAAACATCACTGACACTTGGCCATTAAGTAAAAAAGCTGCAAATCCAGAAAAGGAAATCTGACAGTATATTACAGAGGGGAGTAGGAGGACTGAGGCTCTGCTCAGGGGACTAAACATTAGATCAAGAGCAAGAACTCCTTACTGTCTCATTGTGAGTTACAAAGTGTATTTCCCTCTTGCTGCTTCTCTTGCAACTCTTCAGTCATTCACTTCCAAAAGAAGATGTGGTATGAGCCATATTCTGCCTGCTTAATAAATACAAATATGTGGCTGAATCTGTGTTTCTAAGCTCTGGGCTATGGTACAGAATAAGTTCACTGCTGGTACTCTTCCCTCTCCTTTGCAACCGAAGCCAAAATGAACTTCTCTTTTTTGACTTCTACCTTAGACCTCTTGATTTCTCAGTGTATGCTCCAAGCATATATTCCATCCTTTTCTCTCTCAAAACCCTTTGGGATCTTAATACTACAAGTTTTCTACAAATCTTTTTCACTAGCTTTCTAAAACGTGGCTGTTGTAACTAGTAATGAATAGATTCACAGAGCTTTGCTGGTTTAGGTGGGAAAGAAATAGTACAATGAACACAATTAAATGTGGATTGATGGGATTATACACTTTTTCATGGCGGCAAGTGATAATATGAACTTGTTATTACCAGGAATTTAACTAATTTTTTTAGGTATTATTCCATATCCAGTTTGGAATTGCCTTCAACTGGCCACTGCATTCTGAAATCAAAGTGGTGTAATTCTAAAATAGAAGTTCTTCTCATGAAGAGGCTTTGTACATTTCTGAATTAATTACTTTTATTTCAAAGCAGAAAGCCTACAGGGGTTACACAGAGAAAGCCAAGTTGGTTGCTTTCCACCATGTATTGTTAATATCCTCGTTGCCTTTTTCCACCCACTTTTCCCCCTTGAATTTCATGTTTAACAGGATTGCTAGGGATGATTGGGGAATCTGGTAGAGTATTGGCACAGCCTTGCTTCCAAGGATAAGAAGTTGTTCCTTCAAGTTGTGGCTTGTCCCATGGGTAGACTAAACTTATCTAGAACAGAACAATTCAGGAGGAACACTGTGTTGGGGCATCTGATGTAGATGTAGTGTCAACCTCAAAAAAGAAAATTAGTTTAAAAGTCCAGAACTCTGTATGTATAAACTATTCTAGAAACACAAAAAGTTCTTTGCAGCAGTTTCTGACTTCAAATTAAATTATGTCTCTCTTGGTTGCTGCTTGAGTTTGGGGCATGACCATGCAGACTGAAAGTTAAAATGCTTTGGCAAAAGATCCTATGATAAATTACCAGAAAGAGCAGACAGGCAGCATTTTAATGAATCTAAACTGGCACCATCACTATAGTTCTGAGGTACCTGCTGTTTAAGTCCTCCAGTTTTGTCATTAATCATGCAAGGAAGACATCAGCTCTGCCACCTCACAGGCTTTCAATAGCAGCTCAAGGGCTCTGATTCTCAAAGCTCAGACAGTTTTAGAGGTGTAAAGGAAACTTAAGCTTTAAAACATATCTACTTTTTCTTCAAATACCAGCTCTTAATTACACCAAAGGTAACTGTTACCCAGAATTTTCAATCTGATGGGATGAAGAATGACATTGCTGGCAAATTTCTTTATTCAACAGGTAATTTTTAATCTCACCACACAACTGTGTTTTTTTGTAACAGTGAATTGGGCATTTCTAGGTTTATGCTCCTCCTAAATTATCACTGCAATATGTGTACCACCAGCGCACTGTCTACGTCAGCCCACTCTACCAGTCAGATCACTTCCCATTATGTCTAACTGCATTTATTAAAAAGGCAAATATACTCTTTTCTTTGTGCCTTTGAAAATATTTTATTGCATCCTGAACACAGATATGCCATATGTGGAGTTGCACACATTAAAGGTTCCGGTAGTAGATTAACTTATGCTACACTTCCCCATTTAGCTTTTTAAATATTTGTTTGGATGTTTGTTTCTGCAGTGAACAGGATTTAAAATGATATAAAACCAATAATGAAGCAATAAAGTGCTCCCCTGTGCAGAGTTCATACCGCATTTAATTGGCACAATGGAGCAGTTTATGGCAAGTATTCTTGGATGTGTGAAAGTTTACTGTTATTGTGCTGCAGATGTTTCTAGGTAACCTTTAGTAAGAGTGGGAAATATAGATCTTTGAGATTGCTGCTGGTGGTTTATGAGCATATTTTATAGAAGTCTACAGAGATGAGAATGACACAAAATAACGGTGACATTATTGCCCAAGAGCAGAGCACCATTAACATGTCTCAATGAGAGTCCAATAAACCCCACAGTCATGGCACAGCTTAGTGTGGAAATCAGGTTTCACTTTTGCAGGCATGGAGACCTGCAGAAAATCATCAGAGGAAAAAACTTACAGCCAAGGTTGGAAGAAAGAATACTGAAGCTAATTCAGAGACAAGGTAGGAGAATGCATTATTTGTAATATTATTCTGAAGTATAAAGCAGCTATATATATATGTATGTACACATAGATAATGTATATATGTTCTAAATACTTTCTAAATGTGATGCTCTCGCTGATAACGGCAGCTGCTTAAAACCAGCTCTGGGATCAACTGGGTGAAAATTTTGCAAAATAGCACTCTCTTTATTTCTGTTGTAGTGTGGTCTGAACTGTTAGTAATACCAACGTAACCTGTCTAAAGTCCCTAGAAGTCACTAAACATGAAGTGATTAGCAATGACTGAGATGTCAGCAGAGGAGCTCTGCAAATGGAGTTGTCTGGGTGTCTTAGAAGAGCTGTAAAACTCTTCAGGTTTTGTGGGACTTACTTATCTCTTCATGCTTTTATCCTCTGATGTTACATTTCCCTGCTAGCCCTCTTTGCCATATCATTAATGAACATCTTTACCAACATGGAGTCCAGGATAGCTCACTGGCACAAGGTGCAGTAGTCCGAGCTCAGGCTCAAGGAACTTCAGTACAAAGGATCTTGGAGAATAGGTACACATATGTTCTCCCAGGGGAAAAAAAGAAAAAAAAGATAGCAGGCGTTGGGGATATTAACAACCAAAATTCAACAACTGCGTAGGGTAGTAAATCAGGTATCTAAACATAGGTATCTAGTGCCCTGATATTTATGGTTGGAGTTGTCTTACTGGAAGTGAGAAAGGATGGTTCAGTTTCCTTCGTGTAAGCAGGGATTTGAGTATGGGTTTCTCATGTTCTTTGGGTACTACTATATGAGTAGAAGTAGAGGTGGAAATGCACCAATCTGTCCCTGTATTTCCCTGAATTTTATTACAAGTGTCACAAAAAATAAAGCATCACTGCCAGAAAGTCAAGGCAATACATTATGGGTTTCTAAAATACTTTGCCTATTTTATTTCAGCTGTAACTGCCCAGTAAATTTAACATTAATTTGAGAAATTCTGTGATAGTCCACAGATTGTGGAGGTTTAATATATGTGACAAATAGCTGGCTTATTATGGTGAACTTGCAGAAGAAAATTACCATCTTAGTTACATACATTCTCCACCTGGGGGAGTTTTCCTGTAGAAATGAAGCCCACAACAAGTTTGGGTTTGGATGCATTCCCATTGGAGCTACAGAACCTCAACAATAAAAGTACATTTAACTTTAACTACTTAAACATTTATCATCTTATTGATATTGCCTAAAGAGAAGGCATTTTTCTTTGGATCTAACAGTGATGGCTGTCCTTTGTTTTCAGTATATGTTTAAATCAAGATGAGATATACATTTTCTGCATGAACAGAGAGATTATTGCTTTTAAAATTCTGTCTTCTTGCAATGACACCTATGTTTCTGTTCCTAATTTGCTTCTGGAAAGTTGAGTTAAATTTGCTATTGGAATTGGTGACGAAGGTGTGCCAGCATCTCTGCAGAGTAATTAAAGTAATTATTTCTGAATGTATCCTAAATGGCCTTAAGGGAGGTAATGAATATGGAGCCAGACTCTTCTCCAAGGTGCACAGTGAAAGACTAGGAGGAACAAACAAGTTCCAACATGGAAAATTTCAAACTGAGGTGGTGGAATTTTCATCCTTGAAGATTTTCAAAATTTGACTAGACAAGGCCCTGAGCATCCTCCTCTACCTTTGAAATTAGACCTGCTTTGAGGAGGCAGGTGGACTAAATGGGATCCAGAGGTCACTTCCCACCTGAACTATTCCAAGTAGGAATCCAGACCCTGACACAATGAAAATGTGAGCTTTGGCCAGTGTTGGGCCAATTATTTTCTTGTTGTTGTTCCCTCCAGAATTTCATAGGCCTCCACAGATATTGCAGTCTGAGAGAACTCTGTGCATGCTTTCAGCATTATCACACAACTGCTGTACAGAGTATTACCAAACAACCCCGCTCTGCTCATTTTTCAAAGTTGGCATAAAAATAAGTAACTTTATTCATTATAATATTCTGTTCTTTTCTGTAATACTGTCCAAAGGGAAAGACTGTAAAAGGTTTTATACATATAGCTTCCAATCATGAAGTTGAATGTACAAGTTGATTAGAAAAGGGATTGAATAGGGTTACAGGTAGTAGGAATTGTTATCTTTAACAGCAATTGCAGACATCCATTCCCTCAACACATCAAGTTCATGACTGAATCTCTTTCCTGCATTATTTTGTTTCTGCATGAACATATACTAACCAGCTAGACCAACTCGGTGCTAAATACCATGGTTTCACATTCCTCCTTTTGTTTAAAAAACTGAAGCATGCTTTATTTCTGTCACTTAAAACACTTGTAGTAGCTACCTTTAGAGAGTGAACAATAATGAGTTGTTACACATTGCTGACTGACTCACATAGCTTCAGCAATGAATGTTGTATTTTCTCTGGTGCCTGTTTGGGTTTTATCTTGCTTTTGTCAGAGGTATATTCATCCTTTCATGATGAAGATTTTTTTTCCCCCCCCTAAGGTCTACAATACTGACACTGATTTTTTGTCCCCTAAGATCTCCAACACTTAAATCATTACATGTACATTCATTTCCATGGGCACAAATTAGGCATTTTTATATAGAAATTTGTCTAGCTTTTTTTTGCTTTGTAAATTGACACACCCTATATTCAGTATATTCAGTGAATACACTCCATGTATTTTACCTAGTATAGCACTTCAGTCTGTCTGGCCAAGGACTGTGACTTAGAGGTAGGTTCCCTAGGTGGGATTGACATTAACTAGATGTGATAGCCACCCAACACTCAGGCTCAGCGCAGATCCTGCAAGTGTCAGGAGCTCAGCACGTTACAGCGGGAGCTTCTGTCCTTGACAACAGAGAGCGGTGAATACCAATCTAACATGCTTGAAAAGGAGTTTGCAATATTCATTGCTTAAAATTGATGGGAGAAGTACCATCTCCTTAAGAGTGGGATTCTTTAATTGTTTCTTGCATTTTTAATGTGATAAGGAAGACTCTTTCCCACAGTACAGCAAAACCACAGTATGGTAGTGCAGGAGTGATAAAAGTCTGGCTCTGAGAGTTTGTCATACCTCCAGCTATGCAATACAGGCAAACTCAGCCAGATGTTAAAAATGCCTGTGCAGGAGCACAGATAGAAATGCCTCAGCAGGAACTGTGAGCACAGAGTACCTTTAACGATGAACTTATCCCTGGCCCGATAGACCTGATTCAATGAAGCATTTGGGCATATGATGTCTGGGGACGTCTCCAGATTAAGTGTCTGCTCTGGGTCTTCATAAAATCACTGAGTTTTAAGTGTGGCTTTCAAAGTAAACACATTTAAGGGCACTGAGAACTGGGTTTGGAGGAAATGAATGTCAGAGAGTATAAAGCCTGGAATCTTAATTTAGGAAAGCACTCAAATTTAAACAAAAGCCAAAAGCACTTTTCTGCACAGGATGTGTGGGATGAATCCATGCATTGCAAAGTATGGCATAATGCTTAGTAGAGTGTGAAATTAATAAGAGAACATGACTGTTTAGCACTTGAAACAAGTGTTTTAATCTTTTAATTCCAGCATTACTAATGGTCTAAAGCTTCGTAGGTTGGAGTGGTTTCTTGCACTCTACATTCCTTTAGTTTCCTAACCTAAGCTGAGGAAAGCAAAAAGAAGCTGAAGAGAAGACAGCAGCACACCTTCTTCTATTAACATTGGCCAAAGCATCTAATCTTGTGTTAACAATCCTGGTAAGAGTAAATATACATGAAGAGTTGCAACCAAGTGGAGGACAGCACACAGGGTGCAAGTCCTTCATCTTCCAGCGTATCTGTTGAGTCATCTTTATTTAATATTTATAAGGGGAGCAGGGCATTTTATGCTTTTCATATGCGACATCTGGTTTTATAATTTAGGAAAAGTTAAATTTAAGAAATACAGGAAAATTCAGTGCTGGATACTGAGGAGGGTTTTCTAGTCTGTCACAGTGGAAAACTGGAATTCCTTCCAGAAGGAGCTCTCATGAAGAGAGTACAGTGCAGAACTACTGATTATTTGTTTTTCCACAGAGTGATGAGTGATTAGGCAAATGGAGCCACACTATGAAAGAAGACTAGACACGCATCTTACTCTGAGACAGGGAGTGGAGGATTTGATTGATTTTGAATGAAAATTATCATGGTTAGGAGCAAGAGTAAGGCTGGGTATGAACAGCCTTTCCTTTCCACATTGACTCCCATTTTCATTTGGAGAGGTCTAATCAAGAAATGATGGTTCTTTGGCAGCAATGCTGATGTAAATGATCTCCTCTTTCCTCCTCAATTTTTATCAAATTGCCATTTTTTTGAACTTCAAGTCAATTACAATATTTCCCATTGAAGTTTTAGGGGTTTTTGTCTTTATGTGTTTTGTTTTTTTTCCAAATAGTGACATTTTTGTGAGAAAATGTAATCAATTGCAGGTTCCTTTATATCATGAACCAGAAATGCATTTTAACAGAAATGTTATGAGTTGATCAACTTATTTTGAAAAAAATCATATAGCTAGGTATACATTTTTAAGTTGGTGGAAGGCATTATTGTTCTTTAGATTTTACAAATTTCAGTGTTAAGCACAGACTAGAAAGGAGGTTCACTGTGGACCTGCAATGGTGCTTTGCAGTAGTGACACAAAAGATGATATAAAGAGGAGCTGTAGCTATTTTTGTGATTATGTAAAATTTGTTTTGCAGCAGCTTGAAGGAGCATTACTCATAGAACAGCCATCCTTTGTGCTAGGCTTGGTACAAAACCATAGTAAACACTCCCCAAAGACTTTAGACTGTCTTCTGGATGCATTCATGCATGCATTCATGCATGATGATTGGACACTATGACCTAATATGACAATATGTGTCGTAAGATATGATAGAATGGGAATGGATGATCCAAAATTTCCAGTCCAACCCCCTAGTATATGATTTCCTTATATTAGCCTGCTTATGTCCATTTTTGCTGTCTATTGTTTTCAGGTGGACATTGCTTTTTATTCTGTGGTATAATTGGCTCATATCCATGTCTATATATTCTACAGAGAAGGTGTTGTTAATCATGTTATTATTAAAAATTATGATTATAGTAATAATAGAATGTTAATCTATAGTAGAAGACAACAACCCATGACAAATCCATTTACTCAGGAGTATCCTTGATAGTAATTTTCATGGCATGATACCATTTGTCTTTTTCCTCTGTTTATTTTTTTCCAATGATTTACTGTTATGAATGATACCTACATGAAATATGTACCAAAAAAATCTTAAAAAAGGCAGACCAAAATAGAGAACACTTCAATTAATCAAATGGTAGTCACTTAAGGCAACTCAGTTTTGTTTCTGAAGCATGATGTAAATCTATATTTAGATGTTTGTATGCAAATCGCTTGATCTTTAAATGTTTGGTATCATTCAGTGTCATTTTATGCTATTTCACAACTAATAGCATCTGGCAGAGCTCATATCTATATTATTGTCCCTTTTATAAATCTCACAGAGTTTTATAGTCTAAGACTTGTGGAATGAAAAACATATTTTATCAGCCAAGGAAGCCAACAATCTCATTTATAGAATAAAGGAGATGGATCTCCTGCAGTTTGAAGATTTTGTGCTTTATCCCCCAGACTGTTCAACAGCACACTGGATTCATGGTTAATAGTACAATATAGTACTTACTATGCAATAGTATCACTACAATAGCAAAAGTGCCTTCTGGAGCTGAAATTAATGCCCTCTACAAAGATTTTGCTGAAGGTTGTATCCATTATGACAAGTAAATTCTGCTCCATGGAAAAAATTTCTCTGATGATCCCTTGGCAGCAGAAGGGTTCTTTAAAGTTTCCAGGTATTTTTACCAGCTGTTACTTCAAAAAGTAGGCTGCAATGCTTTTGCTGACTGTGCTCCTTCATTCCCTTCATATAGGGGGAAGAGAGGGGATGTATGTTCATGTGTGCTGTGGGAATAATATACAAGATGCGTTCTCCTGCATTTCTCCACCAAACTCAACTTGTTATCTTCAGATGCAGATTGAGAATTTTGTCTGTTGTTTTAAACGTTGCTCAAAAAACCTGAATGTAGCTACTGCCTTTCACTCAAGTCCTGTAAGAAATCTTTGAACTCCCTTGTGGAGGAAAGGCCCTGAAATATTGAGAAATCCTAAATATGGACACGTATCTCCACACAAATAAGAAAGCAATGCAAGTTCACTGAGGAATTATAATATTGGAGAGGGTGCTATGGGTTATTCTTGCTCTGTGTGGATAGAAGGGAGGTGTAGGGCATCTGCGCAGCCACATCAACCACAGCCACAGAAGCACAAGAAGAGAGACCCTAAGAAAAAGCTCAGAGCTGGGGAACTACCTAGCTGGTTTGATTTTTCCTGGGTTTAAGAGAGAAGGAATTTATACATAAACCAAAATATTCCTGTTATCATCATCTCCTGCTAACCAGCACAACTCACAATTTCTGTATAGCCACTTGGGGTTTTCAAAGGGTCTGATGTGAAGCATTGTGTTGGCATTCAACATAATGGAGCAATCACCCAGAGACTATGCTAGAATAAAAGTGGTGCATGGTTAGAGAAGGTTCCTAGTGGTGTCCTTTGTGTCTGACTTCTCATCTTTGATTGCAGTCCAGCCTGAAAGAATAGACTATTTCATTTGGAAAGGACCTACAATGATCATCTAGACCAACTGCCTGACCAGTTCAGGGCTGACAAAGTTAGAGGTCCTAGGGCTGTTCACTATGAAACTGTACTTCTCCCAAACCAGATGCAAATGGAGCCTACCTGCAGAAGGCTGGTAATATGCTGAGCTAGTCCTTTTCATAATGCTTGTTTCTGTGATGACTTGTTATTTCTTTTTTTTAATTAGAAATATCGCAAGACCTGTGAATTCATGGATTATATTTTTTGGAAGGAGGAAGAGGCAAAATCTACTGGCAGCTTTTCTGGGTTAAAGTGAGGTTGGATCTAACACATTAGGTATGAGGCCCCTTGCTAAGGCTCTGTTGCCTCTTCTGGTAGTAATGGCCATATCATTAGGAGTATCTGCTGATCTAGGTAGCTATCCTTTTGGTCAGGAAGCTTGTCTCCAACCTTTGTATCTTTCCTGAAGGTTTATTGTCCTCCCAAATTCAAATGTAATATGCCACAGGAAGGCTCTTGGGGCAGTGTCAGAACCCAGATAGGTCTCAAAGCAATCGTACTTCTTTCATCCCTTCCCCTTGCAGCTCAGAGGCAATGCAGTACAGGAGAAAAGTATATTCAACTCATTGTGAAAATGAAAATGTTTCACTGGTTAAAACCTGTGGTGAATATAGGAGTGAGCTGGGCTCAATGCCACTGTGTACCCTAGAAAAACAGCTCTTGGATGCCAAAATATCCCTTCCCAGGAGTAAAGAGGGGGAAACTGGAAAGAGATTTCTTTAAGACCTTACCCTAAACAGACATGTGAATGTTGTTCTGTCATATAAAGAGATTTCTCTTTCAAACCAGTTGTCTGCTCTTCATGACCTGGTGGGAGCCAGACAGACCAAGCTGTGAGTGGGTGGACCAAGCCCCAGAGGCAGACAGTGAGGCAGCAGTACCCTTTCCAGTGTAATGAGGGCAGAAAGGAAAATGTTATGAAGTAATCAATGTGATGAACGTCATGAGAATGTCTTTTAAAAAATCCCACAATGTTTCTTGCTGCTAAGGCACAGTGGGAGTTAAAATCAGCATTTTAATGTAGCTTGGTAGATCATTTACAGTGTCAGCATTTCTTTGTGTATGCTTTGTATCAAGATGTTTTTCTGCCACCATGCCTTCCATCTTATTGAGAAAACCACATTTTACAACAGTAGGTTAGATGCACAAGTATTTCAAAAAACCCATTTCATAATTGTTATGGGTTTGTGTGGCGCGGTTTTCCTTGGTGGCAGGGGAGGGGGGGCTGCAGAGGAAGCCCCTTTAAGAAGCTGCCGGAAAATTCACCGCCCCAAAATGTCAGAGCACCAAAATGTCGGACCCGCCTCT
>VYZV01023836.1:37445-54472 GCA_013401275.1 Pandion haliaetus
GGTGGAGCAGGGGACGAGTGAGGAATCTTCCCCCTGATGAAAGGAGCGGCAGAGACGATGTGTGGTGAGCTGACCCAACCCCCATCCCCTGTTCCCCTGCGCCGCCAGGGGAGGAGGTAGAAAGCATCGGGAGTGGAACTGAGCCGGGAAGGCGGGAGGGGTGGGGGGAGGTTGTTCTGATGTTTGGTTTCCCTTCCTAATACCCTTGTGTTTTGTTTTTGTTTTGATTTGTAGTAAATTAAATTGATTTTGTTTCTTCCCCAAGTTGAGCCTGTCTTTTGCCCGTGACCATAAGTGGGGAGTGATCCCTCCCAGTCCTTGTCTCGACCCACGAGCCTGCCTTTGGATTTTCTCCTCATCCCAATGTGGCCAGGGGAGGGGGTGGGGGGTGAGTGAGCAGCTTCGTGGTGCTTTGTTACCGGCTGAGCTGACCTGAAACCACGACAATAATCTTCTGATTCACTGCACACAACATACATGCATACAAGTTATTTTATTATCAGAAAATACACTGAACTAACATTTTAATACCATTAGGATTTTTGTAGGAAGAATAATAAAACCAAATAATTTCAGAGAATTATCCACAATACCTGCAAAAACATTTTTTCCCACCAAGAAGGCTCAAAAAATATTTTATCCAACATACTGAATTATTCCTTTTCTTTCAAATGCCTTTGTAAGAGTAGCTCCATTACGAGACCTGCAACACACCAAGCAAGAAGAATTGCTTATCTTAAAGACAGTTATAATTGAAATAAGGCCTGACAATAAAGTAGATGTGTAAGCTTACTGCTGTCACATTTGTGTGCCCTCATACTTCAGGTGCAGTCAGTAAGTACACCACAAGTCCTTTGAGACAAGACCTGTAACTTGTGATTAACACTTTTTAGGGCCACCTCCATTGTGTATAGCTGAATAATAGGAGAGATTTTACCCCACCACAGCAGTCTGTTAGTCCACCTACTGAATAACACTGTTGTGTTTGTGCAAGAGCAACTCTTGGGTCTCTGAAAGGTTAGCAGATTTATGAGCTTTGAAGCTCTGTTGCAGTGAAATTCTTAAAATTGCCCTGAAGAAATCAGTACTTTTGCCATTTCTTTCTAATTCACTTAACATCCAGCTGGTGGAATGTGATGGTAAAGGGTGTTTTTCACTAGTTATAAAACTAGTTCTTTCCAAATCTCCTCTTAATGAGCCTATTTCTAGGACTTCTTGGCAGGCAGAACTCTGAGCATTGGAGAAGCCACAAAGCAGGAAGATGCTAAATCTGACCGAAGAAGTGGTGTTGAAATGGAGGGTAAATGCAGCGAGGTTCAGTATTGTGCTAACCTGACTACATTTCTATCAGGTGCATGAAGCATAAGGAACATCAAATGTCTACTCAGAGTGTAACTCACGCACCTGATCTGATACTTATTCATGTAGTGCAAGGACAGATCATGACTTCTGAGCTAATTATGAGGTTAAGTGGAGCTGAGATTTTGTGTTGTTCCTGTAGGAAAGGGTGCCTGCCAACTGGGATTATCATACGCACTTATCTTGGAAGGCCATGTAAATCAGGCAGCTGCAGTGCGGACCTATATATCTGAAAGGCAACCTACCTACACAACTAAGCAGTCATTACACTAAACTGTGGCATCACTGCATACAAATTGTCATGAAGTTAAGGCAGGAAAATGTTAATGTTCTTTACAGGATGTACTATTAACAAAAAAGTCCAACCAAAAAAAGACTAAATTGCCTCACACGTCCACACTTACGATTCTCCTTTCTTGTTTCTACTATGCAGAATGAGATGAGGCAAAAAGATTTTCCAGAGTAAGGTGAAAACTGAGCACATTTTACTCATTTTGATAAATATTCCAGGTAAATTTCAGCACATAGGAAAAAGGAAGAACAATGAAGCCCTTCAAGCTTGCAGGCCGTTGTTATATACTTCAGAATAGGAAAATTTACAATTCACATCATTTGACAGCTACTGCATTCATTTCATTTGCCTGTACTAAAATTAATGTTCTTTCAGCATGAAATATGCATATAATTTGGTTTTAACCTGGTGGAAAAAAGGCTAAGTCGCCAGAAATTAGGAGACTGATTTCTAAAGAAAAGAAATGGATTTTGGTGGCTAAGGCTTTAGCTGAACTGACTGTTCAAAGGAGCTTAACATGTGGATATAATTTGCTAAAGGATTTCCCAGAGGGCTAATGTGGTAAAAGAAGTCAGATGTGTTACATGATTAATACAGCTGCTTTGTCATCATAATTCAAGCGGTCATCAATTAAATCAGTGTAATGGGGTCAACCACAAACTGTCAAAACTATACAGACCACAAAGGGGACAACCGTTGAGACAAAGAGGGGGAAAACCAGAATGCAACAAATGCAAAACTTACATCAATTTGTGGGCTGATAGAATGTATTCTTATTACAGATTGACTAGCTAAAACCTCATAAATGAGTTATGACAAAATTAATATGCTTATAGTCATTTACAAGTGGTAGTACACTTTCTACCAAATTACCTGGAGGGGAATGTTTGCTGCAGCATGAATATTGGTTAAAATTGGCTAAAATCTCAACTGGAAAGGAAAAATTCATCTTCATCGTCTATTACCAACTTTGACAAAAGATAAAATATAGGAAGGTAAGATATTGCCAAGAAAGAGCCAACTGACTATTAACAAAAAACAAGCACCAGTAAACTGATGTCTCAGTTTGTCTTATAAAAGGGCATCAAAGAAGATGCAGGCAAGGTATTTCAAATACCAAAGGAAACTAGGAATGAATGGACAAGGAAGTAGAAATCTGAACTCATCTGCCTCATAGAAAATCTGTAGTTCCTGGGGAAAAACAAGAGACATTCTCAAAATACTTAAAAAAAAAAATATCAAAAAAAGAAAAATTAAAATGCCCTTACAGGAGTTAGTATTAACCTAAGATTATTAGAAGGCAAAGGATTTTTGTATGTTATCTACTTTTTCACATTTATGCTGTACTCCTTACATTTTAAAACATTTCACAATTAAACATTCCTAGGCTTCAGTTTTATTTGTTGTAGGCAAGTTTATTAGAACATGTGATAATGCATCTCACCCAAATTTTTGTCTAAAGGTCAGCCAACTAGTTATGCTGGTCATGTGTGTTTCTGCCACAGCCAATGTCAGATCATAGCCAAGATTGTTCATGAGTTCCTAAGGCAGATATCTAAACAAGTGAGATCTTCTCTGGGACATCGTTCTTACTCTCCAGAGTCTAAAGGAAGAAAAGGAAATGAGCTTAGATTTGATGTCAACATCCTAGGAAACAGCTGTTGGCTGATATAAGTCCAACCACTGGCTGTAAGGGAAAAAGAAAACATAGACCAAGCCATTTGTCATGTCAGAGGCAGGTTTATTGGGTTTATGTGGCAAGGTTTTGGTAGTGGGGTGGTTACAGGGGTGGCTTCTGTGAGAAGATGCCAGGTGCTGTCCCCATGTTGGACAGAGCCAATTCCAGCCAGCTCCAAGACAGACCCACCATTGGACAAAGCTGAGCCCATCAGCAACACTGTTGGCACTTCTGCAATAACTTATTTAAGAAATAGTAAAATACAATGCATAGGAGCTGTGAGAGAGAGAGAAGTGAGAAAATGTGAGAGAGATAACTCTGCAGACACCTAGGTCAGTGAAGAAGGAGGGGGAGGAGGTGCTCCAGGTGCCAGAGCAGAGATTCCCCTACAGCCCATGGTGAAGAACATGGTGAGGCAGGCTGTCCACCTAGAGATTCCACAGTGGAGCAGATATCCACCTGCAGCCCGCGGAGGACCCCATGCAGGTGGATGAGCCCTGAAGGAAGCTATGACTCCATGTAGAGCCTGTACTAGAGCAGGACTCTGGCAGGAACCTTGGCCATGGAGAGGAGCCCATGCAGGGACAGGTTTTCTGGCAGGACCTGTGGCCCCATGGGGAAACCACACTGGAGCAGTCTGTTCCTGCAGGACGGCACCTTGTGGAAAGGACCCACACTGGAGCAGTTTGTTAAGAACTGCAGCCTGTGAGAAGGACTCACGCTGGAGAAGCTTGTGGAGGACTGGGTGGGATCCTGCTGGAACAGGGGAAGAGAGTGAGGAGGGGTGAGTGGCAGACATGAAGCGTTATGAACTGACCTCAACCCCCATTCCTTGTCCCCCTGTGCTACTTGAGGGGAGGAAGTAGAAGAGTTGGAAGTGAAGTGGAGCCCAGGAAGAAGGGAGGGTTTGGGGGGAAGGTGTTTTAATATTTGTTCTTTTTTCTCACTGTCATACTCTGTTATTAATTGGGAATAAATGAATTTAACTTCCCCAAGTCAAGTCTGGTTTGCCTCTGACAGTAACTGCTGGGTGATGTCCCTGTCCTTATCTTGACCCATGAGCCTTTCCGTTGTGTATTCTCCCCTGTCCTGTTGAGAAGGTGAAGTGATAGAAAGGCTTAGTGGGCACCTGGTGGGCAGCCAAGGTCAACCCACCACAACATGTTAGGCAAAGGGACATTTTACATGATGCTAAGAATTAAAATACAAATACTCAGGATATCAAATTGCTTGGCTCCAAGTGATTACTGAAGAACAATTTTCCTAACATGCAGTATGATTCCTGCAGAACACAGGCCAAAAAATTGTTACCCAAGTACCCTGCCTTCCTATTGGATAAATGCTTGTAGTCCCCCAAAAAGTTTGCAGCTGACTTCATTCCACTTATTGCATGACACAAAAAAATTAATCCTGAGTTAGTCCAAGGGTCCAGTGCCCTATTTCCACTACTCATCAAAGGAATGAGAGGAGAGTAAGAAGAGTGCACATCCTTGATATTGTCTCAGCTATTGTCAGCTACCATCTCTTCTTCACTCAAGAATGTCTCAGGCTGCATGTGGTTCTTCAGTAGACTCCACTTCCACTAATTTGTCTGGTCTCTGAATACACACAGTCTTCCCTGACTCTCACACAGTCTTAATGTCCTGAGATTTTTATTGTGTTAGGGAAAAGATCTGAGAAAAGCTAGCAGAATGATCTGAGAAAAGCTTAATTTTTTTTATTATTGTAACAAGCGAATGGAAAGATTTCTTATTAATGACTGCAATCTTAGACAGCCTAATGACTCGATTGCAAGGATTTCTGTGGCTGCCAGACCACCTCTGGTTTTCGTGAAGATTTCTGTGAGGCCAGTCATGGTGCCTTACATGGCACGGCAAAAACAGGCACAAGAAAAAGGGAGAAAAAAGCCCTGGGATGGAGGTTTAAATACCTTACTGGACATCTAGGGAATTGGCCCATGTGCTGAATGATGGGTACACTTCAGTAGCTCAGCTGCTGAATCTTTTCCCTTGGTATTTCTATATTGCTCACCAAGAAAAGACAGACACACTTGGGACTTAATCTAGGAGGATGGTTTGCTTTGATCTTCACCCTATTAGGCATATTGCTTTTGTATAACAATCACCAAGAAATAGGAGAGAAACTCTTCATCACACTTTCTGTAGCATGCTGAGATTGATAAATCCCAAGAGACTACAATGAACTGTCCTTCCACACATTTTGTGAAGGTACTTTAATCAGTGAGCTAGCATATAAAACACTGCCTTCCATTGATCCACCATATAGCTGCTTTTCATTTCCTGGATCTGTCCTAAATTTCTGCCTTTAGAGGTGTGTCTGGTCGTCTTTAGTAAGTGCAAGCTCTTGCTAGGATTTTTAAACCTCTCACAAGAATTATCCCAATAGGTGAAGCTGGGGAAGGGCAAAGCTTGGCTGCCATCTGTAGTCAGTCAAAGAACAGCAAGGGGTGGCTTGCTGCAAGAGTGCAGAGTTGAGGGCCAGGTCCACAGTACTGGTGGTCGCTGTAGGCTCGGTCAGAGCAGCTGAGGACACTGGGGCAACAGGCTGTAGTAAGGGAAGCACTGAAGGGAGAGGAAACGTAGGAGGAATGAGAAAACTCTGTGGTGGAAGGAAAGGTGAAGAGGAGGATTTGGGACTGTATTGGGTTTGTGTGGCAAGGTTTTGGTAGCAGGGGGGCTTCAGGGTGGCTTCTGTGAGGAGCTGCTAGAAGCTTCCCCCATGTCTGACAGAGCCAATGCCAGCCAGCTCCAAGATGGACCCACCACCGGACAAGGCTGAGCCCATCAGCAGCAGTGGTAGTGCCTCTGGTAGAAGAGATTCCCCTGCAGCCCCTGGGGAAGACCATGGTGAGGCAGGCTGTCCCCCTGCAGCCCATGGAGGTCCATGGTGGAGCAGATATCCACCTGCAGCCCTGAGAGGACCCCACCGCGGAGCAGGGGGATGCCTGAAGGAGGCTGTGACCCCGTGGGAAGCCCACGCTGGAGCAGGATCCTGGCAGGAACCTTGGCCTATGGAAAGGAGCCCATGCAGGAGCAGGCTTTCTGGCAGGAACTTTCTTTCCCTTTGGAAATTTAGCAGCCCTACATCTACAGCTGCACACATATCTCTAACACCTGCTATATGTTGTACTATGTAGGCTGTATAGATAATACCGTACATAAATTATACATACTATATGCATGTATAGTTTTCTTTCTATAAATACTATATATATATTGGACTGTATATTGTACTAAAGCCAATGTTTTCAGAAATGACAGTTGAATTTGGACAGTCACTCAAAGCTGCTAATGAACACAAGTTAATGGCAATCCTGCTGAGCTTTGTTAAGCTCCCAGTTTCTGGAATCACATGGGTCTGTGGAAATTGTGTCTTCCATTGTCTCTGTTAGAAAAAGAATTATTCCAGATCTTGTTTGATGAGAAAAGCGGTGAGGAAAATTGTATGAAGTCCTCAGTGTTCAGAAATCAGAAAAGAAGGTTTTATTTTGTTTTTAAAAGAATCTTATGACTCTGAAACCAACATGCCATTATCTGGGGATGGTTTTCCTCATGACCTTTGAACACTTGCAAAGCATTGTTGTTGACTTTGTATTTCCTGTGTCTCCCTTGTATAACAGTAACATACCCACTGACAGCTCAGGGGGAATGGCAGGGCTCCCATGGTTCCAGAATTCAATCTTTTTTTACTTGAATTCTTTGTTGTAGATACTTCAGTGTACCTATTTTGTGGACATTAAACATATACAAATCTGAGACCTGGTCTAAATCTCTGGTGCGAATTGCAGTCCTGATTTCCCCTCTTATAAATATCATACGCCTGCAGTATTTTGGTACTGCTGATGTATCTTTACTCGATGTGTCATAAGAAGACCTACAATACCTTCTTGTTTCTCTTGTGAACTTGCAATGTTGTCTTTCTTTCCTGTTTAAATTGAAATAATTTTATCATGTTCTTTCCTACTTTCTGTGGGGTTTTTTAATCATCTCAACACATTGCTCCACCATCTTCTTGCTGACAGCCCCATCTGTTTGACATATGCATTTATTCTGCCTTGCAATTGTTTACTTAATGAGAGTATCCTTTTATGAGTCTCCATTTTAAGCTTATCTCATCTCTTCCACAACACTTAAAAGACATTTTGCAATTAATTTCTCCCTGTTTGCATTTTTTAATTTACATTTTTTAATTTTCCTCATTTTCTTTATTAAATAGTAAATCACATTACAAATGCATTTATCGTTATCAAAGCAGAAGAAAAATGTGCATCCAGATATATTTATAGCTTTTGTATCTCTTAAATCAAACCTGGCTTTACAGAAAAGCAAATGCATCTATTTCATTTCTATGCACAAAATTTACCTGTGATTCATAAACATGGAGAGGCAATATATAAAAATGAGAAGAGACAGCTGCTATAAAACCACAGAGAATATTTTATAGATTTTATAGAACTTGCACCTCTAAATCTTATGCTTGATTCTTAACTGTGCTTCCACGACAATCCCCAGTCACCAGGACATAGGCTTCGTGAGCTGAGATGTAAGGCTTATAAAAACTGTGATGAAGTTCATTCACCCTCTGTCAAGCAGTTCAGGATTTATTAAGGAAAAAGAAACCTGTGGCTATGTGGCTTTGTACCATGTTGGTTATTGCATCCAGCCAGGAATGGGTGAGATAAGAGTTCTGCTTGCTCTTTCTGTTAAAAAAAATCCATGGATGTCATGATTTAACCCCAGCCAGCAACTAAGCACCACAGAGCTGTTCGCTCACTCCTCTCATGCAGTGGGTTGGGGGAAGAGAATTGGAAGGGTAAAAGTGAGAAAACTCATGGGTTGAGATAAGAACAGTTTAATAACTGAAACAAAATAAAATAATAATAACAATAATAATTGTAATGAAAAGAAAAATAACAAAGAGAGAGGAATAAAACCCAAGACAGAAGTAATGCAAATGAAAACAATTGCTCACCACCAACTGACAAATGTCCAGCCTATTCCTGAGCAGCAGTCCCCTAGCCAGCTTTTCCCCTAGTTTATGTGCCAGGCATGATGTCACATGATACAGAATATCCCTTTGGTCAGTCGGGGTCAGCTGTCCTGGCTGTGTCCCCTCCCAGCTTCCTCTGCACCCCCAGCCTACTCACCAGCAGGGTAGCATGAGAAGTGGAGAAGTCCCTGACTTGGTGTAAGTACTGCTGAGCAACAACTAAAACATCAGTGTGTTATCAACATTAGTGTCATCCTAAATCCAAAACACAGCACTATACCAGCTACTAGGAAGAAAATTAACTCTACTCCAGTTGAAACCAGGACACCTGTGCTGCGGACTCCAGAGCTGAATGAAGTACTCCAGGTGGGGTCTCACCAGAGCGGAGAAGAGAGTCAGAATCACCTCCCTCGACCTGCTGGTGACGCTTCTTTTGATGCAGCCCAGGATATGGTTGGCTTTCCGGGCTGCACGTACACATTGCTGACTCATGTCCAATTTTTCATCCACCAGAATCCCCAAGTCCTCCCCCACCCTCAATCCATTCATCCCCCAGCCTGTATTGATACTGGGGATTGCCCTGACCCAGGTGCAGGACCTTGCACTTGGCCTTGTTGAACCTGATGAGGTTCACATGGGCCCACTCCTCAAGCCTATCAAGGCCCCTCTAGATGGCATCCCTTCCCTCCAGTGAATCAACTGCACCACTAAGCTTGGTGTCATCTGCAAATTTGCTGAGGATGCATTCAATGTCTACGTCGCTGAAGATATTAAGTAGTATTGGTCCCAGTATGGACCCTTGAAGGACACCACTTGTTTGACCTGGACAGTGAATGTTTTGAGTTGTTAGTGGCCAACCAAGTTAAAATACAAACCAGACTCAGAAATTAGGGTAGAAGTAAGCTGGAGTGTCATTCATGGAAGGAGAAGGAAGCATCCACCTGAAGAGCTGTGCTCCATATATCCCTGTGCCTCTTCGCTCCTGGGATTAGGTGATTCAAAAGAGTTCCAGCTGGTGCTGGTAGGGTCATCACTGCATTCTGTCTGATACACCAGATATACCAGGATATACCAGAATGCTGTCTCATCACGTCTGCTGAAAAACAACACAACCAGTACCACAGTGCTCATCCATGCTAGTCTGGAGCCTCCATGTCATGACGTAGCGAGGAATATAGGTTTCTACATAAGATTGCTTTTGCCTGCCAAAGAACTTCTGATCAAGTACAGAACTGAATAGCATGTGCTGCTAAACCTTGGCGGAGATGCTGCTCTCCTGGGAGCCTCCCAGAGCAACACCATGACGTGGGATACAGCTGGAAGTGCCAGCCCTCACCATGACCCTGACAGAAGATGAACCGAACAGTCTGTCCCCAGATTTGAACCACACCTCCTTCCATGCAGCCAGTGAATCTGGCAGGGCAGACTAGCTTCCTTGCACTATGCACACCCGCGCTTCCTGGCTGCAAAAGCAGTAACTGCCAGTCAAGCAGAGTGACAAAACAAGTTCTTTTGACCTGCTAATTTCTCTCTTCTTTTCAGCATTTGCTTTGATTTGCTTTTCATTTAAATTCCCCCTTCATTCCAAACATGGTTTATTCTGTTTACTTCATATGTCTAAATAGCTGATATACTGTCACAGCCTCTAAGGGTACCTTGATAAGTTGTCTCATTTTAAAGTCACTTAGACCTAAACTGTGCCTGCCTAGCCTCCAGACAACCTTTACAGAGATGGAAAACACACTTTATTATTTTCTGCATTTTCAGGCTGGTTAAAAAATTGTGGAACTTTGATGTTGTATTTTATGACAGAAGATTCATATTCCCACATGCTACTCAAAAGGTGTATTACCGTAAAGGTTTATTATTCATGTTGGCTACTTGTACATTCCAGGCCCGAAGATTTCACCTGCCTAGGATGCATGGATCCCCCACATAGCTTATGCATTATATACACTCTGTTTATGAAACATCTAATGGGAGTGGGATGATCTCATCATTTATTAACCCCTCTTCCCATTGCAATGCTGCAATGGTGGAAGATACCTTTTCCCCTGACCCATTTAACCAATTCAGGCTACTTTTTAGGAAGAGAAATCTATTAGTCCTAGCTAAAGAAATTAGAATTTTATGCTTTATAAAAAGCTATGCTTTATAAGCTAATTGACCAAATAAGCTAATAACAAGTCCATTTAATGGGAAAAATAACAGGTTGTAACTCCTGTTCCTATTTCACCTAGCAGATACTACTAAAGCAAAGTCTAAACTAAAGCAAAGTCTAAACTATGTTTTCTCTCCAAAGCACAATGAGATGCCAGGAAGGGTGTACTCCACCACAACAAGTATAAAAAAAAACCCCAGAGCTTCCCTTTGCGTTTTTATTATAAAGGGCTCCAAAATTTGAAGATACATCCAAGCTAAATAGCTGTGTAGTTGCTGTCATGTACAGAGCCTCCCATTGCATAATAAACACATAGCCATCAGCAAACAGGGAAATAAGGTACTCCTTAACAATCAGTCAGTGGTTTGACATGTCTCTCTGGGCTTCACAATATATGCTATAACTCGTCTCTCAGAGATTTATTTCTGCCTGGAAATAGCACCTTTTATGCTCATGGTTCCCAGGGAAGATAGAGGGTCCTGTCAAATAGTCCACTTCTGTCAGTATATTGCTCTTGTCAGGGAAAAGTGAAGAAATTCATAAAATAATGTGGTATATTTAATACTGCTGCTTCCCCCCACCCCACTGGCTGTGTGCTGTGTTCTCTGACCTCTGCATCACCCTCAGGTGTGGAATTAAGGTTTTCCTCCCAGAGTTAAAATCACCAGGGTGGAATTGACAGCCTGTTGGGGCTCAGACGAAGCCTTAAATACCCATTACCTCTACATTGCCCAGCAGCAGACATAGACTTCCAGGGCCAGTTGCCTTTGGGAAACTTCTCTTTTTAGCTTCTGTCAGGTTTCTAACTTTTTTAGTTTATTCAAATGCCAGCTGTGCTCAGACAAGGCATATTAGCACGTTTTGCCTGCAGACCGGTTTATGGATGGTTTAAAGTATCTTTTGTCTTTATCAGCCATGTGTTGCAGCGATACCAACTGTCACTGGTGATCAGAAATGCTAATGCAGGATGACAAGATGCCCTTGGAGGCATCATCTGGATGAACCTCTGTGCTGGTTTTGGCTGTGATAGAGTTAATTTTCTTCATAGTAGTTAGTATGGGGCTATGCTTTGGATGGCTGATGGAAACAGTGCTGATAACACAGGCATGTTTTTGTTCCTGCTGAGCAGTGCTTACACAGAGCCAAGGCCTTTTCTGCTTCTCACCCCACCAGCGAGGAGGCTGGGGGGCACAAGAAGTTGGGAGGGGACACAGCTGGGACAGCTGACCCCAACTGACCCAAGGGATATTCCAGACCGTATGACATCATGCTCAGCATATAAAGCTGGGGGGAAGGTTGGCCAGGAGGCCACTGCTCGGGAACAGGCTGGACATCGGTGAGTTGGTGGTGAGCAATTGTTTTCACTTGCATCACTTGTCCGTCTTGAGTTTTATTTCTCTCTCTTTGTTATTTTCCTTTTCATTATTGTTGTTATTATTATTATATTTCAATTATTAAACTTTCTTATGTCAACACACAAGTTTTCTCACTTTTACCCTTCCAATTCTCTCCCCTCATCCCACTGCAGGGGAGGAGTGAGTGAGCGGCTCTGTGGTGCTTAGTTGCCGGCTGGGGTTAAACCATGACAGCCTCAGTCCTAATGACTCTGGTAAAAGCTCCTCACAAATGTGTCAAGACAAGGAGATGAGATGACACCAAAGGCCAAAGAGACAGAATTCCTGAAAGAAACTAGGCATTTTTGGCAAGGTAACCAGTAAAGAAGCAAATTTCAAGGCACACAAGGTGAAAACATAACTCTCTGTGCCCTAGAAAATTCATAGACCTCTAAGTGACAGAGGCTTAACACTGCATCAGATTTTCACTAAGGGATTTTTGCATCCTGCTGAGGAACTTGTCGAGCATCTTTTATTGCTGTTGAGTGCTTCATGAATTGGTCCTGGACTAGTCCCAGATGCTTCTGTCCACCTTGACTCTGGTTGCATTCCTTGCCTGCCCCCCTGTTCATTGTGTTCTTCTCCTTTGCAGGACTTTGGATGTGGCTGAAGTGTCTCTGCAAAGGAACATTTTGCAGCGGCCCTTCCCTTGCATAGTTTGCGAAAGCCAAAGGCATGAATTTACAAAACCAGAAGATACATGAATAGATTAGCATGGGAGCTCGATACCCAAAATTACCTTTTATGTACCCAAGAAAATATTTATGCACCTCTGACTTTTAAACCTTTAACAAAGATGCCATTTCTGAAAGAAATTGTAGCTTGTCTTTTAAAACTACTTAAACTCCTTAGATACCAGGAGCAAATATTACCAGTTGCTGTGGAATTGAGCTACTACGGTTTAACTGAAAGCTCATTTCCTGGAAGAAACCAGGCAAATATCAGACTAGAACAACTTTCTCCCACTATTGACATGCAGAGAAATCTACCAGGAGATACTCGTTTGCTTAGCTTCCACTCTAGGGAGTCCCGTGCTGTGGCTTTGCTCAGTTTAATATCTTATCTTTGTAAACTATTATTACTGCATTTGAAACATAAAACATGGAGATTCCAATCTTAATTAGGCAGCTGATGTGCTGCAACTGTAAAGGAGATGATTTTCAGGAAATGAGTATTCCCAAATTGTGCAGTCAAAGATATTTCCTCATTATGAGCTGATTGGTCAGTGTCGCTGCAACAGTGTCACTAATTGCTGGGGATTTGGTTGTGAGTCTTGCAGCACGTCCAGCCATAGAGTGTGAAAATGTCAGGTTGTATTACGGAAACAGGCAATGAAACCAGAATGTTAATTTTTTTTGCTGTTGTTGCAGAAAAGCTAAAAACTGTAAAATAAATACTAGCCTCACACTGCAGGCAAGCACCTCATTTATTTTCCTTCTTTTTTCTTTTTTTTTTTTAATTAGTAAAAAAAATCTAATATTTCTAGGGAATCATGAAAGGTCAAGTGTGTAACATTGCTGCAGGTACCAGCTTGCCCTGACAGCTGAAGACACATGCAGTTACTACATCCTAGACATGCAGCTACCTGATTTGCAAATGTAGGCCATTTATTACCCAGCCAGACTTCCAAGAATTGAGCATGTGGTCAATAATGAGCCCCCAAACTGATGATGCATCTATTTGTGAGCCAAAAATTCTGCCTGTAAAATCAGACTTTGAACTGAGGTTCTTTGAAGAGCTGGAGCCATAAAAGCTGCATCTGGAATTGCATATCAAATAGGATGATGAAGGGAGAAAAGGTGGAAAGTTTTCCCTGTAATTAATGTCAAACACTAACCTGGATGGTTTAAAAGAAAGGTTGTACAGAAAGTAAACAGTCTAAATTAAACTATTAAAATATATATATATATATGTATCAGAGATTGGCTACATATGAGGAAAGCAGAATTAACTTGTGGCTACTTGTATGTGCTTACTTTGGTTGATGAATTAATTTTACAAAACACATTCTATGTTTCGTCAGAAATATCATCTTTTATTACAATAGAACCTGTGGTCACATGCATAAATATTGATGCAGTAAAATATGTTTTCATTGATTGTTTCCTGGCAATTGACATAAAATTGCATCTCCCACATATATTATACCAATTTCATTTCATCCAGCTAGACAAGCTGTTTTAAGAAGCAAAAGAAAACTGCTATTTAAACATGCATCTTCTCCCTTCCTCCCTCCTCCTTTTATATGGTCAGGTAGGTTAAAATAGAAGCCAAAAAAAAAAAGGTCTGAACATAAAATATTGATGTACAACAATTCAAGCTGCATACACAAGGTACTGTTGGGAACAACTATTCCTGAATAGAAAAGTTGAATGAAAATATATGATCTAAAAAATGGTGCATAGGAAGAACAAAGCCTGATTTTCAGAGTCCAAATGGCTTTCCGTTGAAAGCTCAACTTGGTCAAATAAATTATGATTTTTCTGGAATAACAGAGTAATATTTACCTTTCATTTCATGCGTTTTCGTATCAGTAATGTGTATATGCTTTCCAAGGTAGTTAGGATCATGAGATTTTGTTTGCATGGAGCTTCAAAGACAGAAAATGAAAGACATCCTGTCATTACTAGTGGTGCAGCTGAGTTGGTAAATGAAGCCTTGGGGTGGAGATGCTCAACCACCATTTTTCATGAGTNCATGAGTGTTTCGAGCTGATCCCTCAATCCTGGCACCTCACCTGCACATCAGCTTGTTGTTCTAGGTACTGGGACACCCACAGGGGCATTTATGGAGAACTAGAATGAAAATGAATTTTGAATCCACTTTGCAGTATCTGTGCCCACTTGGAAGGCAATAGCGACTCATGTCTTTTATTACTTATTGCAAATAGAAGAAGAAAATGTTTCATTTTGAAATGGCCATACAATTAAGATGCCTGGTCTCTAATGACCAGCAAAGGGGACATAGCACAGAATGTACCAATAAAAAACAAGGAAATCCAACCTGTTATGGACTGACACAGTATAATTAAATTTAACATTTGTTCCTGAAATGGTATTGGCACAAACTGAGCTCATTAATTTGAAATTAAAGCTTTTATTCTGGCCTGCCTATGACAACCCCTTCTAAAAAAGGCTCTGTTTGCTAGATACGCAGGTGGCATTCACACACTTATTGCATTATAGAAAGACACTTGAGAGATTCTTATCACTTCAGTACAAATAAAAATGAATATTTGGAATTATGTAACCTCCTAAGGAGGCCTGATTCTTTATGATACTTTTCTAGTTCTTATGGTGTAAATAGAACATTTCTCTAGAAATTGGCCAAAATCTGTCCACCAGCTACCAGAGGTGGAAAATCTGCCCAAGAACAGTGACTGCAGTGAAATCTGACACAACAGAAACAAGGGGAACAGATGATGAGTTCATAGTTTAAAGCAGGTCATAGTTTAAAGCAGGCTTATATAATACAGTGAAGCAAAAAAAAAAAAAACAAAAACCAAAAACCTGTATGTCCTTTAAGTGTTTTATTTATGTGGGTTTTTTAATTACTGTTATACCAGATCTTTAGCCATAGCTCTCAAACATTTGTGAAAGTTACCATTATGCTTAATGAATGTTGGCTAGAAACCACTGAAGACAAGTGATCTGAAGATAACTAAAACACATGATGAATTGCTATGTTTGTTGCAAGCACAAAATAATTTTTGAAAGAAATGACAACTTCCTCAGCTTCACCTGAGGCATCCAGATTTATAAGTAAAGCATGGGGTTCAACTCATGAAAACTTAGCCCTTTAGAAGCCACCTGAATATCTAGGTGCTTGTGTTCCCGTGTTGGCTCAAGGTATGAATGTTATCCTTAATGAGACACCCATATGATTTGAATTAAATAATGNNGAATTAAATAATGCTTTAAATATTAAATAGCTGACCTGGCACTAGTTCTGAATTGCAGCTTCGTTGCTGAGATTATTAAACTAGTACCATGATATCTGTGCAGCCACAGTTTCTGTTTGCAACACATCTGCACCTATGTATTAGATTAAATAATCCCACACAGTCACATGTTGCTTTATAACCTTGACTAGGTTAACTGAGGTGGAATAATTGAAGCTAATTGTTGCAGCACAGACAAGCCCTAGATAGATTTAGAACATTAAGGCATTACAGCACCATGTATTTATGCTAGAGGGCACTCATATATCATTCTGAGCAGTAATAGAGCTTGGCATTTGTATAACATATATCTTCAAAGCACGGTGTCAACTGTAACTTTCAAGGAGTGCTGTGAGGTAGGTGTGTACATCAATCCCTATTTTACAGATGAGGAAACTGAGGCAGAAAGGTTAAGGTATTTGACTCAGATCACAGCAGGAGTTAAAGGATGTTTAATATGGGTGTTAAGGATAACACTGCAATCAAGACAACTTGAAAATTACTCTCCCGGAAAAAAGCCAGCTCATGATATATATGGATCCTTACATATATGTGTGTGTGCAGATTAATTCTGGAAATGGATTTTTATTTTTCAAACCACAGACCTTGCTTTCTTATTCTAAAACTCTGTGACAAAAGTGTATCAATTTAAGGCTTTAGGAAGAGCACATAAAGAGCTATGTCTCTGTCCGTGGCTCTTCTCTGCAGTGCCTATATAGTAACAGATCATTCAGTCATAGAATCATTTAGGTTGGAAAAGACCTTTAAGGTCATTGAGTTCACCCATAAACCTAACACTGCCAAGTAATAGAATGAACTTTAGAGGCACATGAACTGCATAGGTCTCACAGGATAAGGTCAGCTTGAGGATTTTTTTTTTTTTCCATTTTTCCTACCCAAAACCTATTTACTAGCCTTTGAGAGTTTCACTCCTTCATTTCCAACTAAGTATTCAGTGAAGTATTGCAGTGATATCTGCAAACACAAGGCATCATGAGATTCTGCCTCCTCCCCTCCACAGTGTTACACATCTCTAAGGAAAGAAACCCATCTCAAAAGACAGCTCCTGCCACTGAGAGTTCACAGCTTAGGAAGGAAAATGCTGAGCAGGAGCAGAAAATGCAAGTGATTTGTCTACAGCAGTAGACAGGCAAAGTTTGTCTTGCAGGGGCTTGCAGCCAGATGTCAAGACT
>VYZV01023836.1:59662-91320 GCA_013401275.1 Pandion haliaetus
TGTCCTCCCCTTTTTCTGTTTTTACTAACTTCCTTTCATACTCTGAGCAAATTCTTTAGGACATACTGAGGGGCCTACTTGGTGGAGCCACTTCTGAACATCAAGATGTTCAGGGGTTATCTAGCCCTTGACATGGTACTGGATGCACCTGTAGCGCTGTATCTTGTTTTCCAGCCTCCTCTGAGGTCACTTTTACCTTCACAGTTCTCCAAATACGGGGGAAGGTCTGTCTGCCTATATTACTTTTAAGGCTGCTATTACTCAGAACTGCACCTTTGATGGGTTTATCTACACAGCATCTTTCTGTGATAGGGAAGTGTTGCTATGGCCATTTATCAAACAGAAAAAAAGCAGGGCCCCAAACAGAGGAAACTGCATGAAACCTGGTCCAGCACATGGTAGCTAGTTGGAAAATGGTAGATGGCATAGTTTGAAGTCTTCTCATGATAACGTAGGAACACAACACCTTTCTTTCCCAAGGCTTGTGGGATACTTTTTACTGCAAAAAGGAAGGTTCTTACCCATATTATGGTTCCTTTGTTGCCATCAATCCTCTCTTCCTGCTTTTGCTCTACTTCTCACATGGATATCCTGATTTAGCATGCTAGCTTGCTTTTGCTCTACTTCTCACACGGATATCCTGATTTAGCATGCTAGCTTTTATGAAACTCTTTCCTAGGCATCTCCCCTTGCCCTGTCCCCTGAAGTGCTTAACCCATTTCTGTGACTTTTGTGCCTCAGTAAGTCCCAGCACCTGAAAGACACTATCACAGTCAGCGAAGCAAGAACGGATGAATCCAGCCCTAAGAGACTGACTTACCCTGCATCAACCTGCCAATACCTGCCAGAGCAAGGACCTGAACCCAGCTCCTGTGATGATGTCTGACTACTTGAGTCAGTCTTTCTCTTGACCCCATCAAGAAGGAATGCAAAAGTGAAAATCACCACATGCTACTCTTTATTCTATTATGAAACAAAGCAATGCAAAGAAAATAACGCTGAGCAAACCCTGAAAGCCAGAAGGGAACACTGGAAGACACAAATGAAATTACAGTTTGCTTTGTAGATCGATCTCCTCAAATGTATCTTTTCAAAGGGCAGTTTTATGGAAAGGAAAGAAACTCAGGGCAGGGAAGGAGAGTTGCATGATTTAAAACCTTTGAACCTATTGCTATGGGAAATAATGTCGTGTTCTTGTAATGCAACAATGAACTGAAGGGAAAATAAATACTTTGTTGAATGTGTCTCAAAGCAGCACACAAGCTCAGCAAGCTTATTTGCATTCTGGATTGCCTTCCCCCTTATCTGTCATCTCTAATGCAGATGCAGAACATTAACATTTAGAGCATTCTATTTTAATATATGAAATAAATCCCCTCAGACTAGACTGGCTCTTAGCTCCTTACAGAATAAAAAAGGCCTTTGCTAGTTTTATGGGCCCGTCTCACTTCCAGATGAAACTTTTCTTTCTTTGCCATGCAGGTATCTTAGATTTGTCCATCTGGTTTCTAGTCTAAAACTGCTCCCTTTCTACATTTGAGGAGTTTCTTTCTCTGACTGAATATGATGCTTCTGAGTCTTATGTTGAAAGTCAGGGTGAAGAACAACATGTATGCAGGCATAGCTACCTAACATGGGCATGTGGGGACGTCTAAACCAGCACCACTTAGAGACATGACCTTAGACTCTACTACTGGAGTTGAACGAAACCGGCTTCCCTTAAGTAAACATTTACAAATTCTGAAATATTCAGGTATTAGATGGGAGACTAGTGAGAAATACATAGCTTCCACATTTTATTTCTATAATGCACTAAAATCCAGGAGCAGGGAAATGACTTTCAAGATGTTTTAACCTGCACTCCCCTGGAGCAAGCAATCTGAGGGAATGGCTCCACACATTCACTTAGCAGAGCTCCCTTGGAAACTGCTGGCAGCAGAGCCTTATTAAGATGTTGTGCTGTATTGCTGTGGTTGTGTTTCTAGAAAAACACAACTATACAAGTTAAAAGCCAACCGGATGTATGAACATGAAATTCATGGATGTGAACTGCTGTGACTGCAGCCCTGAGAACAAGATAATTTCTATGATTGTATTATTATAGGTGGTTGAATATTCTGCAATAAAATTGTTTGACTAAATGACCTTCTGACCTCAACAATTTTGTGATTCTGTGAATTTCCAGCTTTGGCCAGCACTAAATAACGTATTTCATAAAAATTATCCAGAGAGGTATAGGACAGCTCTAGTGCATGTAGGATAATCTGAATCAACTCCTCTTCTTTTAGCTACGGGAAACAAACTCTGCAGAAGATTCTGCACAGAGTGACTGTATATCAGACCTGAAAGCTTCTGCCTTAGGTGTCAGCTTCATTTCTTGGTTTATGGCAGAAGCTGAAATATCTTCTAGGGCTCTGTGCAGTGAGATTGGTTAGACTCTTTTTTTCAGTGAATTAAAAAGACAATGTAGGACGTTATACATCCCTAACTGGGTCTGGCAGTCTCAAACAGATTGCTTTGGTTTCAGTTACCAGATCAGCAGATTAGATGTAGTGTGTCAGCCTAATTCAAACACATGTCCAAACCTTGTTTGTCTTTATGGAAATTGAAACCACATATCCTGTTTCTCTGCAAGTCTACCGTATAGCTTGTTTTTTTTAACTTTCTTAATAATTGTCCAGTCAGAAGAACTGAAGAACTTGTCATTTAAACAAGGGTTAGTAGAGCTCAGTTTATTCACAGAGCTCACTGGTCAGATGAGCAGATTTGCTGTCCTTGATTTGTGGGAGAGGCTGTATCAGAAGAGAGAGTGACTTTCTTGAGGTCACCCAGTAGATCAGTGGCAAAGAGGACTCCTGATTCCTAGTCTGGCATTTGGGCATTATGAGACACTGTGGACTGCCTGGTAGACAAAGGCTGGAGAAAGGACACATTATTATCCACGTTTCCAAGAGGAAAAGAGATTTTCCTGGTCCGAGCAGCCCAGAGACTCAGTGCTTATTCAGTCTCCAGACCATGATGCTCAGCAGACAAGGAGCTGAGTGCTTCACCTGCCTCGGTAAGGATCTGAAAAGCACAGCTACCAGCCCTTCTGGGCAATTTGGACAAAACGTGAATGCCTTCTCACCTAATTCTGTATTGCTAACACCAGAATTACAGTGGGGAAAAGAGGAACTCGGGCATAATCACAGCACAGCTATGGTCAGTTGTAAGGTATTTCAAGTTATTTCTGAAATAGGTATTTTCAAGCACATTTAGTTTTGCCTGGCTGGCTGTTTTGATGCACAAGTTCCATTTTCATTATAAAGTGATAATAAGCTTGAAATTGCTGCTTTTCTAATCCAGGTCAAAAGCTCACCTCTTTGAACTAGGAATGGTGATGAAAACAGTTTAAAGGCTTGGAAATGTGAGTGGAGCTCTCAGCTACTCTGACCACATGCTGGATAATTAAATGTGTGACAAGAAGGAGAAATTTCCTTCCTTTAAAAAAGTGCATCTGTCACAATAGTTGTGGTCATTAAATTTATTAAAGAATTTACTATTAAGGGTTATTTTGTGACTATCTGGTGATGTGCCTTTCAGACTGTAGTCAATATGAGCAAACTAAATATTCATATATAAATGACAGCAGGCTCTCCACCGGATATATGGCGATATGTATAACTTGTGACTATACTATATTGTGCTGTTGCGCAACAAAGCCCTTCTTACATGGCAAACTATCAGAACAAATTCTTCTGTCTTTGTAGGGAGCGGAAGATTGGAACAGGCTGAGTATTTCCATCAGATTAATGTAAGAATCAAAACTAATACATGAGAATGCATTAGGTGGCTCAAATGTTTTATATTGAAGTTAACTTAAGAAAAACAGCACCAGGGAATAATACAGTGATGTTTTTTGGTGTAATCTGCCAGTGCTACAGACAAAAAATTCAAACCATTGACAGCTTGAAATATGGTAGGTACATACATAGCATGCTACTTTCTGCAAGGCAACCAGAACTAAAAGATGTATTTTTATAAGTAATCACCTTTGTTTTCCAAAATGCATAAATCAGATTCAGTTTGCTCCGAAGGCTATAACATTTCCAAGCACGTCTCCAGAAAACCTCTGGAGATCTAATTATTCCAGGATACCACAAAAAAAAGTTATTACTTATTTGAACTGCTAAAACTGCTAGCTGCAATATGATGACTTCTCTGTCAGTGTTATTCCGCCCAGAAAAGAGTTTCTATTCTCTATAGCAAACATAACTATTTTTTTATTTTCCCCAGACCTGAGTTCAATTATTTAATATGCCCTAGGCTGAAAGAATACCAGGTACATGTAACATTCAGTATTTTAAAATAGCAGTAATAATAACTTTTGTTTAGAAAATATGTGTGGGTTTCAGTTCATAACTTAGATCAAGTGGGGAAATTATTCTGATCCAACTTAACCTTAATGTTGTGATTCTACCATCTTTAGTGGAATTACTCTTCTTTGCATCATTTTAAAGTTAGGAGCATCCAGTTCTGGGTGGAAATCAGGTGTGTGGATTGCAGAATAACAGATCCTTGCCTTTAGTCTATAGCAGCAGAGAACAGTCTGATAAGAGTCGTGTCCTCAACTCTCACTGCTCCCTTCACAGTGGTTTTTGAAGACAAGTCTTGTCATGGCTGGATTGCTTTCTGTTCCTACAGGATTGCACTGGTAACCTGAGGACTGCTTGGGTTTCTGAGTTAAATAAAGTAAGAATCTAGATATTTCCTTTGTTTAAAATAAATAAATTATTCTATGTGGCTTAGAAAAACTTGAAAAATTTTGATCTGTTGTGACTTTTTAAAACTTTACATGTCCTTTATACTTCCATAGTTATGCCTAAGACTGGCTCCATCATCACGGTAAAACCTCTCTGTGACCTTTGAAATTGTTTGTACATTCATTCTCTGTCATGACCTGCAGTGGCCCTTGGCACAAAAAATGTGTTTGTTCTTTTCAAGAGGTGGACAGGTGCTTGCTGGAGACTGGTGTATGGAATTCATGGTACAGAATCCTTTCTCATAGGCCAAAGAGCAGTGATCAGCTGCATGACTTTTATAATCCAAACCTAAAATAATGAAACTGTGGCCCTGTATCCTTTAAACAGTGGTCCATCCTGTTCCCTCTCACTCTCTTTGAAAGTCTTTCAGATGCAGGCATTTTAAAACAATTTGTTATTCATTTCTCTCCACGTGATTTTTTGTGGTGGTTTTGCCCTCAGGCCTCAGTTTTCAGTGATTTAGTTCTTGTCTCCAGGAAATGCAGACTCATGTACATATCAGAAATGAAGAAAAAGTAATTCTGAAGAAAACAGCCATATACAGTGTTGCACATCACTGGTGAACTGGATCCCAAATACTCACAATCAGGTATTTCATGTTATTTGTGGCCTGAAAGACAGTTAGACACCTAATAGAATATTGGAAAGGGCCAGAATATATAATCCTTATACAAATAGTAATAGTTTGTCCTGTAATAATCCCCTAACTCTCCACATCTTCTACTGACAGCTGCCATTCCAAATGCTTCACTCTCTGGGTTTTCTTTTTTTTTCTGGAATAGTTATTTCTCTGCCATAATTATCATGAAGAAGCTGATGTAAGAGATCTTGGCCTCTTTCTTAAACCAGAACTAGACACTGTCCATAGTAAAACTGAGGTTATCCTAGAAAGGAACACTGGATTCTGATGGCCTCACCCAGCACAAATCTGCAGAGAACCACATACCTGAATTCAAACCAGGTCCTGCATATACAGGAATAGGAAGTACCCTGTTTGTACAGCAAGATAATTTACACACTGTCCTAGACCAAAATCTATCCCTCAAAATGGCATTTTAAAGAAACAGTGACTAGTTTTGAGACCTATTCAGTAGGAAAGCAAAGACACTGACCACAAAGACACAGAATCACAGAATCACAGAAACACAGAATGGTTTGGGTTGGAAGGGACCTTTAAAGGTCATCTAGTCCAACCCCCCCCCTCCAATTAGTCCAACCCCCCTGCAATGAGCAGGGACATCTTCAACGAGATGAGGTTGATCAGAGCCCCGTCCAACCTGGCCTTGAATGTTTCCAGGGATGGGGCATCGACCACCTCTCTGGGAAACCTGTGCCAGTGTTTCATCCCCCTCATTGTAAAAAATTTCTTCTTTATATCTAGTCTGAATCTGCCCTCTTCTAATTTAAAACCATTATCTTTTGTCCTATCGCAACAGGCCCTACTAAAAAGTTTGTCCCCATCTTTCTTATAAGCCCCATTTAAGTATTGAAAGGCCGCAATCTCAGCCCAGAGTTCATGCAATGCTTGAGGCAATCTAGGACATGCTGCTAGTCACCTGCTGTTAATTCTGCTGAGTACAAGTGAGACTTCTGAATATTAATGCTTAAAGAAGGAGTCAAGACCAGAAAAGTAAAATACAAGTATATGCTCCAAAGTTTCTTAAGTAATTTTCATAAAGTGTTTAAAAGAAATTAAACAATTGAATGTAGCATTTTGGATTTCAGTCTACTAACAATCCAGGTCAAACCAGAGCCAAACTGTTTACATTTAAAACAACCAAATATTTCGCAGAGCTGTTAATGATGACAACAGCTTTCATAATCAGAGAATACAATAAACACAATATCCATTGAACTGTTGTGTTCAAATCAATATTTCACATGCCAGCTTTCCAAATCTTGCATGCACTGAGATTATCTGAGAAATCTCAAATTGATATACAGGACCACTGTACCTTGGGCCTTTAAACTCTGAAAGTCCCTGTGCCCTTTTTGATTTTTATCTGCATTTTCTTACAGGCACCCAGGAAATCTGTACCAAGGCAAGGAATTGAACCTCAGAGCAGCTCATTTGGCATTTTGACCACTGATCTTTCCTTCCTCCCCAGATATACGGTTTTTCTGAAAAGGCTTTTGAGAATGAGATTTTATAACTGTAAGCATCGTACAAGCGCTACAATAGACTGACTTTTTTTCTGGAATCTAACACAATAAAGCTATTGTCTCAAATCAGCATTTCTCAGGCAAAGTGGTTATATAAATATTTATAGATAATAATCACTGTTAAGAATTACAAAAAATATCCTCATATCATTCATAAGAGGTGGCTTTTGTGCCTCAGCAAAGGTCATCTTCCTCCCCAGGCTATTGCACAGTAGGTTGTTGACCACTTACATCTTTTACTGCTGGCCTACCATATTAGAGCAGAACGTTGCATATAAATTGCTTTGCAATAAAAGGCCTATAAGAAATAGAAATGTATTCATTTACAAGTTCACCTTCAATTAATTCCACCAAGAGAGGAGCTTTGCAAGGTACACATTTCAACCAGGTGAACTATTTTAGGAACCAATTTCTCTGTACTTGAAGAAACATTTAAAAAGAAATGGAAACATTACCTTGGCTGATGTTTCAAACCAGCCCACAAATCCATTCTCTTTGCAGAACTGATCCATCTTGATGCCGTTGTTCATAAGAACATCTATTCCCTGGTCGCATTTGTTTGCTAAGAGGACTGTTGGCACAGGTTTACCATTTGGAAGAACCAACTTCGAGTCCAAATCCTCTTTCCATTTTGTCACTGCTTCAAACGTTGCAGGTCTTGTAACATCAAAGACAATAAATGCCCCCATGGCCTCTCTGTAATATACTCTGGTCATGTTTCCAAATCTTTCCTGACCTGTGATGAAGAAAGTAGGAGGGGAAAAAAACCACCACCTTGTAAAAATCACTGCTTTCAATGTAGGTCAGTATTTCACATAGCAGGTTTTCTAAAAGAACATTACTGAAGGTAGGACTTCATTTTGTAAGTCTCTGGAAAGCTACTCTGTCTAAATAATGATAAGTACTATGCTAGACTCATTTGTAAGAAAATGCAAGAGACTATAGCATGAAAAAGGAGCTTTAAAGCAAACATCGAAGGGAATTTAATAATTCTATGACAAGCTTTGACTTCAGTGTACAGTCTCATTAAGCTTCCAGCTTTCTAGGTCTGTGGACAGTACCAAGGGTCTTGGTGTACATTATAGGACTTTAAAAAGGAGTCACAAAAAATCTAGGTACCAGATTGGAAGCTCCTTGATAATACAGTATTTTGTGGGAAACATGTTAACTGATCTGCTCATGCATGAAGAGGATCATCGCATATTCTCATGCAAGTGATAATAAACAGTAACATAATTAAGCTCGGGAGCCACACCAGACTTTAGAGTCATTATGAACTTAGTTTTACTGGCAAACTAAAACACAGAGGTGAGAAAGGTGAATTTAAAGCCTTACAAACGTGGAAACCATTCTAAGAAATAGCACAGCAGTAGCAATATGAAAAGCTGTATTGTTCCAGTGAAAAGATCTGGGAGGAGACATTTCACACTAGATCTGTCCAGAAGCTTTATGGTTTTATTTGCTGAATTCAGAGTATTTTCTGAGAAGTTATTTACAGTATTTTTGTAAACTAGCAATATATTATTATATTCAAATATGGACATTTGTAAATATCTATCATTTTATATCATTAGCAGTGTAAAAATTAACACACTTGACATCAGGATGTGGTATGTTGATCAGCTGTGGGTTTGTTAATATATATGCTGTTCTCATGGGAACTTTGCAAAAACATTTCCAAGAATGCAAATAAATTACACAGAATTTTTCTTGAAGTGAAAAAACAGAATTTCCATTCTATCATCTACTATTCTATTTCCATTCTATGTCTACTGCTGGCCTGTGATCCAAAAAAAAAGAATTATAAATTCCTGAAACATCTCATCACAACAGCAGCCTTTAAGCAAGACAACTCTTGCATTTAACCATATGTTTCCATAGCTGAGAAAAGGTACTATGAGGATAGACAATATTCAATGGAAACCTGTTTCTAGCTTTATTTTCTCAATGTACATAATTTTGAGCAGTTTAGGAAGACAAGAAGATTGACAGTCTGCCTCTGACCCTAGGAAGGTTACCTGTGTATGTTTTATCTGATGGAAATTGTGCTGTCAAATGTAAGGCTGGGATGAGAACTGAAGAGTGTTGATCACTGGGCTTTTAGACCATGCAGTTTCATTTAATGGAAATAGCACTGAATGCACTTACAGGGTCAGCACCATCTGTTTGTGATGTTTATCTTTGGTTTTCTGCACTAGCTGTTGCAGCAAGGAGAAAGTCATTCACATGATACAGAAACCAAAAGTGGATGTCTGTCTTCTCCAAATTCATGTTAGATTTTTTTTACCTTAAATAAACACTGTGTTCCATTGATAAAGCAAGATATGCTTTATTATGCTTCATTAAAATGTCTTATGATTCTTATCAGTGGGCTAATCAGATGAATGGCTAAGTCATGTGCTATTCAATAATCTCCTTGTTGAGTAATTTTTTTTCATCTGCAAGAAGGTGCCTTCAAACAAAAGTCAAGGTCTGATTAGAAACTTAGCAGTGACGCAAGCAGCAACATATATAATTAGGTTTTGATGCATATTGTATTTCAGTGATACTTTATACTTCTCGTGCAAAGTTCTTGAGATGCTTGCGCTGTAGATGATGTAAGAACAGCTAAACTTGGGCCTTACACGTATTTATTGGGACACAGATCTCAAAGATAGGTGGGATGTGTCATAGAAGATGAACTAACTTATTAATTTACAACATAAAAATCATTCATCACAAACAATCAAAGTTATTAGAGGAATAAAAGGCTTTTATGATGTGATCTTCTGGCTAGTAGTGGCTCACAAATTTCTGACAAATGGTATGCCACTGATTCCTCCTCCTGCTTCCAGCTGCTTTTGCAGATACCTAGGTTTTCCACTGCACAGAAAAGCCACCGTGTTTGTAAAAGCAGCTTTATGCAGGAGGACAAAGCTCACCAATTTCCATCATCAATCACTTCAAAGAAAGAATGGAGCTGCTGGCTGAATAAAGTGCCTAAACCCTTTATGAAGTGGTCTTTTTCCCCATCAGCTGCAATTAATATATGAACATACTTAGCATAAAGACATTATGCAACTTTGAATGGAAAGAGAGGTAGTTTGTAAACCACAGACTTTTAGTTTTATGTCATTTGCATAATGGCTTTACTTTTACTTAATTTACATTGTGAAAAAAGTGATCTGTACTGTTTGCATTGTGCTTGGAGAGCTAAATATTGTGTCTAAGGATCCAGAAGGCCTCTTTTTTCCAAAGATTCTCCCTTACGTGAACAAGTACCTATCTTAATAGGTGAGGTTCCTAAAACTTTTTCATTTAGCAGAATTACTCATAAAAATAGGCAGTGTTTGATGTATTAAAGGTGTCAGAATCTGGCCTTAGAATTTCAGCAACACAATGGCTTAGGCAGTAATTAGGCTAGAAAATAGATCAACCATTGGGTATTCAGTGGTACCTTGCAGGCAGCCTTGAACATTAGAATCTGCTTTACTGCAAGAGGGACTGGGAAAGATGGGTTTTGCTCTTCATTGGAAGGGTCAGAAACCTGTGAAACGTTTGTTTGAGCTAGCCCATGGTACTTTACTTCATCCCTTGCAAGGCCACTGGCATCTGGCATCAAACCCCACGAGTCTGACAGCCTTTGCCCACTGAGACGGCGCTTTACGTTGGGATTCATCAGCCCTAATTTAGGTTCCAAAAAATTCACTGGATGTATCTAATATTAGGGTTCCTTTGTAGTCAGAGACTGAGAAGAGATACCTAGAGAGCATCTTCTCAGCAAGGATAGACATTTAAGAGTGGTCACATAAACTTCATTATGGAGGTATTTAATCTCTACCCTCAACCCCCTGGAGAGCCCAGGGTGAGTAGCTTATGCTCAGATGGTACAGTACAAGATGTCTAATTGTTAAACCAGACAAATCCTACCCCATTTTGAAGTGAACCCAGTAAGGCCAGGGTGCCAAAGCAACAATATTTCCATTAAAGGGAAGGACTCCCTGTCTGAATGGTACCTGCCTGCACATTTATCCTAATCTCAGTGGCACCTCTGCAGCAGGGAAAGGTATCATTTCATGGGCTTAAAGCCATCAACAGCTGAATTTTCACAGTTTATAAAAATGCACCCCACACAAATTTGTCAGCATGACTTGTACAGAAATCTAAAATTTTCACTAACCACTAATGATAAAGTGCTAAACTCAGATAATTTCCACCATCTCACCCACAGTGTCCGAAATATAGTGCATGACAAAATTTGATTAAAACTGCATAATGCTCCATTTTACAATGAGTTTTATTTTTTGCCGCCATCCCCCATCCTAAGAGGCAAAAGCTTCTGAGAACCACCGTGCTTTACAGAGTGCTTTTAGCCAACACTGAGAAGCTGGAATTTGTGGAGAAGATTTAAACATTTTTTACCTTTCACTTTAAAGTAACTATCAGAATTTTCACCCTTGAATTCAAGTCATTGCCTTTATGGATTGAAACTTAAGCAAGCCTTGAGGTGGTATTCACCACCCCAGAATGTGGAAAAGCAGGCTGTCAGAAGGATCAGGCCCATGGATCCCACCACAAACCTATACTGAAATAAAACCACCACAGCCAGGGACTTATTTATGTTTGCAGAACAGTAATTTCAAGGTACCTTAGCCTAGAAATCACCATGACTATCTTATTTATGCATATGTACTGCAATGTTTTGCAGCCACCTAAAGCCTAAACTGCTGAGGATGTGCTGTGCCTGGCATTAGTGAACAGTCCGTTTACTCCTTCTGGAGCATAGCAGTCTTAAAAACTTCACAACTGCGGAGACATTTGCCTGTATCTGTGCAAAGACTGCTGTTTCCTAAGGTGAAAGTTGCAGGGAAAGGGAATGAAACTGTTCTTTCACCACTAGTATTGTGGTGACTGGATGTCCCCAGTGCCTTGGTCCAACTCTATGAGATGAGAACCCACCTTGTAAAAGCAAACCAACGCAGTTTTGGTAGCAATGAATAATCCAGCCCCCACCTACGCAGCAGGAGGGATAACGGTGATGCTGACATGGCTGTGAAATAAGTAGCAGAGGAGGGCGAAGGGTCTGAGGTGCTGCTATCTGCTGTCCGCAGCACTCGCAGAGCTGCTCCCTGCAGTAAATCTGCAGCTAAAGCTGGTCAGAGAAACCTCAGGGCTGTCTGGACACGAAACACAGACAGGAGCACTGAGAGCAGCCTTGCAGAGAAGCGAATAGCAAATGCACCCAGATCTGCTGACTGCAATAGTTGGTTTCTTCAAAAGCGGTCCCAGCTTGCATCTGCAGGGCCACCCTCACCACAGCAGCCTTCTTCAAAATATGATTACGAGTTTCTCTTAAAGCTTTCCTTCTAACAATCTGTTAATGAGTATATGTTATATGTTAATATATGTTAATAATAAAGGATACTCATACAGAGGCAGCAGAAAACATAAAGAAACAAAAAAAAATTTGACTGAGGAGCAGGATTTAGAGATGTATGACACAGCAGTAGATGTGATGGAACACTTTAACAGGGTCATGGATACCAGAACTGAGAATTTGGGACATTCAATGAAATAAAATGGAACTGTTGTGAGGAAATTAATGACAAGAATTTTACCATGTATGTCTCCTCCCACACACAACAGTGAAAATTCAGTCACTTGACACTTAGGCACTTCACTGAATCAGACATAAATTCATAGATTTTAATGTCAGTGTGTTGTTACAGATATCATAACATCACAAATCATCAAGTTTTGTCCAACTATTCCTAACATGTATAGCTTCAAGAATATATTACCTGTTTAAAAAAACCAAGTCTTAATGTAATAATATGTGATGCAGAACCTATCTTGTCCCTGAATTAATTTTTCTGATGCTTAGTTATCCTTATTGTTCAGCATTTATCTCTCATCTAAATAAATGTAGTTTCAGCATTTAGCGATTAGATATTATTATAGTTTTGTTTACCAAATTAAAGAATACAGAAAAATATGTTACAGAAATATAAATTACATTTAAATATGAAGGAAGATGGCACCAGATTAACCAAATTTGCTTTTTCTCCCTATGTCTGTAAGGGTAAACAAGGGTAAACTCCTTGGTCGTACCACTGCTGGAGAATGTCACTCCTCCCATGAAGTCATCATGTATGTAAATACTACTAATAATGTGGATAAGCTTGACACTAGTTTTACTCAAAACCTCTTTGAGAATATTATCTCTAGATTGTTAAATAATTTACTGCCCACTGATCCGCACAGCGAAGTGCAAGGAAGAGTATACATGATGCTTAGTAGTAAGTTCACTGGCTATATAATGGAGGGGGAGGAGAGGATGTAAGAGCTAAAATGATACCTGATATATACACACATGCACACACACATATATACATATATAGTCATACATTGATGCATTTGCAGCATTTGCTTCAATTCAAGATGTCTTAAATGCTAAGCCAACATCCTCCACCTTGGTTAGAAAATTTATTGCTTTACCCCTAAAGGTAAACATGACCTAATAACAGAGATTCAGCCAAAAGAGAGAGGATGTTCTGAGACCAGAGATTTTATTTTCCTCCCTCTTATCCTCACCTATTTCTGTTTTGCAAGTGGTGATATATGACCAGCCACAGCCAGGATAAAACACTTCAATTCCCTCCATATTTCCAATCAGTTTTACTTTGCTTTCATTTTTAAACAACTTTTTTTCTCACCACCTAGTTGCCTTATTCATGATAACTTCTATGCCAGCACCATGCTGATGAATTCAGTGTGTTGCTTACAGAACTTATTTCCTCTGTATAGCCATAAACAGCTAAAGCTCCTTAGACAGAAGTCATTAAAACTAAGACAGCAACTCTTTTTATTACCGGCCACTGTCTTGACCTTCACAGAGATGCTTTGAATTGAGCAATTCATATGAAATTTAGTACTATGCTGTAATTCTCTCTGTCATGTGTGATAACTCAGAAAGCATGCTAGTCATTCAGTACTACAACTTGGTGTAATTGCTTCTGCAGCCTGACTGAAAGCTACATCATATGATCCACCAGCACATGATTAGTGGCGTAATAAATCTCTGAAACAAGGCATGCAAATACATTCTTTAAGTCTGTGATGCATTCAGAATTTACTATTAAATGCTTTTTCTTATGCAACAAAGTTTTGCTGGATGTGTATGTATTTCTGGTTATAATTGGTCACTGGTGAGCAATAAAAGCAGTGCTTTCCCCATTATTCCAACTTTTAATAAAGAAAACTCAGCATACATATATTTAATACCATAAGACCACAAGACTGTACTGATGTGCAAAAAAGCTGAAGTTATGCATGTTTTGCATAAAGCAGTGTTGTTGCATAACTTTTAGTACCTTGGTGCCAAATTCAGAGCTCAGACATGAGGCAGCTAAGTGTAGAAGAAAGGCACTCCCTCCACAGATAAGAATGTCAGGAATTTTCTCATTTCACTAGTTTTACTCTGTGCTGCTCCAGACTAGATCACTGAACCCACAGCTCAGGCCACAGGCTGGAACACTTGCCTAACAGCTGATATAATTTTCGCCTCTATTCCTTACTTAACAAATGTAACTTCTTAATTTAATTGAGTTTTTAAAATGCCCTCCTTCTTGCTGTAAGCTATTATGTTATAGCTGTACTTGGATTCTGACATACACTAAATGAAAAATTATTATTTACAGCATGCAAAATATGCCATCAAGATAACCTTTTATTTTGTGGACTGAATCAAAAATGATTAATTCCTAGCAAGGGAGGGTGGCAAAAAAAGTTGTGGGTTTAATTGGAAGCCAAATATAAAAGCTCCAACAACAATGTCTAGTCTGTATTTTTTAATTATGTAAGCATGCAAAGATAGCTGGACTTCTTTATTCTTTTTCCCCTTGCACAGAGTAAATTATCTTCTTTTACTTGATGTTGGAATAAGGACAAGTTGGAATAAGTACAAGTAAACATGAGTAAATACATTTTTAACAACCAGGATTATTGCCAAATAGAAACACTTCTCTTCAAAGCATGTCAGAAGTTGTTTACATTTCATTGGGCTGAAGGAAGGAAGGTAGGAGAGAGAGGAAGGAAAGGAAGAAGGAAGGTATTTTGATAAAGTAACTAAGTGGTACCTTTTCCTTATTTTTTTTAAACTATAGTAATAATTTTAACCATCTTATTGAATTCCTCATCTCTTCCACCAAATTAAACAGATGTAACAGGAAATTCTTGTTACTCTCCCTCCCATCACAGAGATCTGTTAGTCTAATGAGGCAAGCTGAACAGCAGCAGCTGCAGGAGAGGAATTGGGGCATTTGGAGAGAGGTGCCCATGTCCCCGCATGTGTCTAAGGGCTTGGGAAAAAAGTCAGGGAGAGCAAGTTTCACTCTGACACCCCCTGTTTGGGGCTCTGATGGCTTTAGGGAAACTCCAAAATTTCAATCTGCCCTTAAAGTTTTCTTTCCTCAATCTCCTCTCCCTCACCGCATAGGCACCGGTAGTTTCCAACTTAAAGATTAGTCCAAATTAACTTGGGTCTATATTTTGTATTGTCTCTGGACGGGTTATGGGGCAAAAGGTTCTCCTCTGTACTCACCCGCAATATCCCAGAGCTGCAGCCGTACCACAGTCTCAGCATCCCAGCTCAGCACCTTCAAGGCAAAGTCCACCCCGATGGTGGCCCGGTAGTGGGGGGAGAAGTTCTGGTGGACATAGCGTTTAATGATGCTGGTTTTGCCTACTCCTAGGTCGCCGATCACCAGCAGCTTGTAGAGGTGCTCCTTCTGACTGTGCTTCTGCATCTTTCCTGTGGCTGCGGCTCCTCCCTGTGAACTGATTGCATGCTCTGCCCGAGGAATCCTGCACGGCCAAGGGGGAGAGCGGGAGTGAGGAACCAGGGAGGGAAGGAGAGAAGGTAGGTGGAGGCTCTTTCCCTTTGTACGGAAGCAGGATCACCAGGTCCAGCAGGCAGCCCTGCTGGGAGATGAAGTAAGCAAGGGACTGGGGGAAGAAAGTCTCCCAGAAAGTTTTGTGTGTATGTGTATAAAGGTCGGTACAAGGTATCTCTGGGATTAGGCTGCCTGCTAAAGACTTTGCAGGAAAATTCATGCAACAGTCCTGTCCCTGTTTCATTCCTCACTGGGAGGACAGTGTTTCTGTTGTGCACTAGTTTTACATACTTTTTTTAATCACTGTCTTCTTGGTGATAATTTATCACCCTATGCTTGTTTCCAGACGTCCTTAAAATGCCAGTCACTGCAAAAAAGCAGAAATCTCCTTTCAAAAGTTTCATGCCTCCATTAAAATGCAAAAATTAAACCGGTGTGACTTTAACTTTGGATGTGATTTGGTTTTAATCAATGTAAGTCAGTGTGAATGCAGTTATATCACTAGAAGTGGCAGTTATAGCAATATAAAGCATCTTTACGTGTGTCCACACTAGGAGGGCTGTATGAATTTAATTCTAACAGATACATATTTTTAAATTTCATTAACATAATTTTGATTGTCTGTACCTATAAGCATGCTCACATCTACTGAATGCAGCACACAGCTTATGCTTTGTTTTTTCATACAACTGGACTCTAAAATGCAAAAAATCCAGATTTATCCCATGACACCGATAATCAGAAGTTATGAAAGCATAACAGCATTAGAGCATATGAATGCCAGTGTCTCAACAGTCCTCTGTTTTCCAAAATAACTGGTATCAAACTTGCAAACAATTGAACACATTTGAGTAAATAATTCCACTGAAATGATTGACCCTACATTTTAAATGAAGAACACAGTGACAGTTTCAAGTTGGCAGCTTAGCTGGAGAACGTTATCCACTGCCTAGAGGTGTTTGACTCTTTCAACGGTTTTGATAGCAAACCCCAAGAATTTTAATATTGTCTGAAACTCATCCATGAATGATTTTCACATTTATTGATGACCTTGATAAAAGGAAAACATATTTTACACTTACTGAAATATTACTTGAGTTCTTATCCAAATGTGCACTGAAATAGCATTAGAAATTTGTCATCTATCCAAAAAGCTGGATAGACAAAGAATTCAGAACACTTATGCAATCTTTTATAATCAGTGTCTAAATTGAAACTTTAAAGTTTGTATATATACACACACATACAAAGTGGAAATGGGTAATTTGAGGAGAAAAATGTCTTATTTCCCTTGAAACTTTTTATTTTTAATAAGATTAAGTTTTTCAGTAAGTTAAATTATCTTTCCAGAAACAAGCTGTTATTTGTATCCTTCTGTTTGGAGAGAAAATTTTAAAAGGCTTAGCCTTGTTAGCTATAGACAGCATAAAAGACTACAATTTGAGAACCAAATCAGCTCACTCCAGTCAGTTGCTATCTTAGTGTGATTCAAGCTTATTATCATTGCTACTGGTAGTGTGCGAGCTGTGAATCTTAACCTTCACAGCACTGCCATTTTCGGGGAGGATCCAATACCCAAGCACTTCTAAGCACTCCCAGTTCCCCTCTAGAGTTGAAGATTTCCCATTTTAGAGGTTAAAAAACAGAACAGGCTGAGAGGGTTTAGCAATTGAGGAAATGATGAAATTGGTGTTTTGGATGAGGTTGAAATTATATCTGTTCTTTTATCCTTCTTTGATGATGGCCAATGCTCATAGAACAGTGCATGGAAGATCACTGTGAGCTGACATTAGGTAGCTGGAGCTCTTAGGCTATTAGTAAGTGTAGTTAGAGATTGGCCTACACCCAGAAGCATGAGGCTTTACCTCTCTTCCAAAGTTTTTGTTAGCATTAGCTATAATAGCTCTGGATAATCGTGTTACTTGTTTAAGTTTCCAATTCTTCTCTGAACCTGGCTAAATCCTTGGCACTGGCAACACCCTGGTACAATGAGCTCCTCATAGGCTTAATCAAGGTCACCCCAGGATGGCGGTAGGGCTACAAGCGAGATGTTCAGATGTGGGGTGAGGATGTAGGAGGCTTCACTGCATTTAGATGGATGATTTGCTGAGCTAAAGCATGGACGGAAGCATCTTGCTGAGTGAAAACTGTACCCAGATCTCCTAGCTCCATGGTGAATTGGCTTTTATAGACACCATCTGCTGAATGCTCCTGAGGTGGGATAAGGCCCTCAGCCCTGCCTTGCTCCACCTTTTTGGAGGACTGTTGCTATGTCCTGAGCTATGTGTCTGTACTGGTTTGGCTTCATCGGCACCTAAAGGCACCGGGGCAGGGAGGTGCAGATGTCCTGCACATTTGCAGTTCTGCTGCAGGAATAATAAGCACTGCAATGTGGGAAGGCAGATAATTTTGGCTGGTCATGTCTTAAGTGAACACTGCAAGACTTGTTTGATGATGCCAGCTGATCCCTTCGGGCACACAACCAGTTTACTCTGTCTCAAAGTCTGCTGCAGGCAGAGGTGTCCCGGGGAGCACACTTAGCCTGGAGCTGATGCGATGCAATCTGTCTTAGCTGAGAAAACAGTTAAGGGCAGTTAATATAAACCATATTAGCTCGTATTTGCCACCCACAGGTAGATAGTTAGCGAGGCTCAGCTGACATGGAGTAACTTGTTAAGCTGGGAGAACCAGATGGTGTCTCTGAGCCCTTATTCTGCTGCTTCAGGTCCTTTGACAGCATTCAGGCAATAAGAACATGTAAACATGCTGCCAGTTTAGTTGATACTTCAGTGTTTATATTTTGGTTTTCTGTGTTTTCTCTGGAAAAGACATACATTTTAAACTTTATTAAATAAATGTAAATAATAATTAAAATCCCACATAGCATTATGTATACCTATGCTGTTTTATTTTTTAATTCCCTGCCTATCCACAATGCTATTTGCCACAATAGTGTCATCTGATGGTCTGTTATCTCTAATACCTATACTAATATTAATAGAGTACATTAACACTCCATTTTAATTGGCAAGAATCCATACAAACTCTACATGTCTCTGTTGTAAATAAAAATATTTAAGAAAGTTCCATCAAATTAAAGCATTACAGACTGCTGGTCTCAGCATAAAAGTGAAACTCATTTTACAGTGATAATTTTCAGGATTTTCTCACCATTTCTCTGTCATTAATAGAGATCTTTTTCTCTGAGAGAAGTGATAAAACTGAAAATGAAATTACATTGACAGGAATCCAGGATGGCATGAGTGCATCCTGGATTTTATCACTCCTTCTCTTTGCATGGCATATACCACAGAAAAGGATGTCGATCCTGACTGAGCACCATGGTTGTTACAAAAATGCCTTTAAAAAAGGACAGTGTTGTCTGAGATATTGAAACCACAAGGTAATAGTTTTTGCCCAAGGAAATAAATTGAAATTATTAGAAATGTATGTACTTAAAGGTTCACCATCTAATTATCTATGGGTTTTACACCACAGCTGTCACTATTATACCTGGTAGCTTTGAATGTCTAGAAGGGATTGGCCTGTGCCATATATCATATGATATATGGCCTATATATCATACAATATAAATGACACCATAATCCAGAGAAATGGTAAATATACGTGTGTGTGTGTGTGTGTATGAATATATATATTCATATGATGTGATAGATGATATTCATATGATAAAAGATTACATTTTAGAAAAAATACAAAACATTGAAATTCTACAGCTTTTTGCCAGACTTCCATATCCCAATTAATCCTGGGGTATGGATTAAATACTAAGCTGTTAGCTACACAGAAAACTGTTCATCTTTTATTAATATATTGTCTTCCTCATTTCAGTCATAGCATATTCACTGACTTCATTATGGGAATAGTCAATCATGGCAAGAATAATCTCTTACAGAGAAATAGATTGTTTTAACAAAATGGTGCATTTCCCCCAATTTTATTTTTAGACTAGAAAGATTTAATTAGTTTGGATTTTCCTTTTTTCTATTCCAACTGTTCTTGTGATTAAGACATTCAGTTAAAAATTACTGTTGACTCATCAAACATACCCATAGTGGAATGCTTATTGACTTGTCAAACATAGCAAGAACTCTCCTTTGATTAAATTACAATCTCCTTATCTTATAATTAACTTAGCAGAAAATACACTTTATCAGGAAAGAACTCTCAAGGAATATCTAAACAAATGTTTATGCAACCAATGGAAGTATCAGTTAGCTTTTATGGTCAGATGTCATGTTATTGTTCTGCAAGGAGTTATAACTCCTGCACTCAATTATTCTCATTCATTAAAAGTTCAGTTTACAGCCTGGCTGAAAGCACTCCATCAATAACATAACAGTTTAGACTTAATGGTCATGCCCAAGTGTGACCTCTTGGGAATTATGATCCAGCTGTCCTACAAAACAAGGCCTGGATGGCAGGAATAGTCTATGGCAGTGTCTGTTTTATCTCAGGAACTACACCTCTTGAAAACAGCTGAAACCTTTCCCTCTAGCACAATTACAGCCCTGTTAAGAAAAGTCTTAAACAGCTATGAGTTACTGGTTGAGGGTACAATTTTGCCCCCTAGAACAATGGATCTGTTTCTAGGGTTAGAAATCCCTCAAGATCAGACCTGAAGGCAAGATAGGATTCAGGGCAGAGAAACAGTGAGAACACAGGGAAAGAGATTCTAAATTTTAGCATCCTATAGGTGCATGAATCATTGTATTTAGTGAGACCTTGTGGCTCTCTGACAATTACAAACTCTTAGTCTAATAAAGGGACCCGGCTTGGCTACTTGTTGCACATTCCAATATACCTTCCATATCCACCAGCCTTCTCCTGATGCCTCAGGGCATCTCAGATGGTTTTAGTCACCTGTGTGAGCACAGTCAGTGCTCAGATGCAAACACGCTTCTATTCCATCAGACTCAAAAAATAATAATCGGATGTAATTGCCTTCTCAAGGCTGAATTATTTTATTATTTTTATATAGATCTGCACAGCCTAATAAAATCCAAGTTAAGGTCTATCCTTTGGAGCCTGCAGTGAAATCTTAGATGGGTTGCAGTGCATTTTACACCAAGTGCATTTAAACAGTCTCCTGGGAATACATGAACACAATGCAACTTGAAAAGCAATAAGAGGAAGGACCAGAATGTCTGCCATGGGTAAAATCTAATAACGGGGTCAGTAATACTCTGGGAAAAGTAAAATGGCTTGTCCCTGAGGCTAGACAGCAGTGAAAGCATCATACACCACTGAATTAATCTGAAATGCGCCAGTTCCAAACAAACGTTGTCATGTCTCGGATTCAATAAGCAAAGTGTAAGAGCACTCACTGAGGTTGTAGACTGAACCATCACACTCATGGCAGGGTTGCTACTATGGAGCTAACAAAAGCCTGGACCAAACTGACAGTGCAGCAGTTTTAACCCTCTTCAGGTACTGTGAATTACTGTGAAATGAGGATCGATAGGTTACAGTGCTACAGCTACGTTTGTCTAAATTAAGCTAGAAAGTTTCTTATATTCAGTAATCTGTATTATGTCCTCCCAGGAGGGCAGGAGCTTAGAGACTACTCTATCCTGTCCTCCACAGAGAAAATCTTCTTTAAGAATAGGGCTGAATCACATCGGCGAAATTTCTGTCTGATTTGTGTAGATTTAAGTCTGATTCTTGGAGACTATCAGTCTCTAATGGTGCTCATCAAGAAGCACTGACTTTATGTGCAGGAACTTTTATAAGAATAGATCCTAAATTAACATGGATTGGCTTAAATAATTTTCATTGAGGACTGGGTTCCCAAACTGCAAATTTAAACCATGAAACAAAACAACAGAAGATACTCCCTTTACCTGATAAAATTTCATCAAGTATAATTTGTAAATTACATTTGCTATAATTTAAAATATCACAGAATCACTGAGGTGGGAAGGTACTTCTGGAGATCATCAAGTCCAACCCCCCCTGCTCAAAGCAGAGTCAATGAGAGCACGTTGCTCATGGTCATGTACAGCTGGGTTTTGAATATCTTCAGGGATGGAGACTTCACAATATCTCTGAGCAACTTGTTCCAGTGTTTGACAACACACACAGTAAAAAGCTTTTTTCTTATGTTTAAATAGAACTTCTATCTTTGTCCGTGTTCTTTACTCACCCCATCAGGTATTTATACACATTGATAAGATCCCCTTGAGCCTTCTCCAGGCTGAAACTGTCCCAGCTCTTATGGCCTCTCCTTGATGGCCCAAGCCCTTAGTCATCTTTGTGGTCCCTTGCTGGACTCAGGCCTCCTTGTCTCTCGTACTGGGGAGCCCAGCATTGGACACAGCACTCCAGCTGTATCTTACCAGTGCTAATTAGAGGTGAAAGATCACCTCCCTCAACCTGCTGCTGATGCTTTGTCTAATGCAGCCCAGGAGGATGTTGGCTGCCTTTGCTGCAAGGCTCAGGTTCAACTTGTTGTCCACCAGGACCCCCAGTTCCTTCTCTGCAAAGCTCTTTCCAGCTGGCTGGCCTCCCATTAATGAAGATGTTGAACAGAACTGGCCCCAATATTGATCCCTGGGGTACACCTCTAGTCACTGGCCTCCAGCTAGGCTTTGTGCAGCTGATCCCAACCCTTTGAGCCTGGTAGTTCTCAGGAAACTCCCCTGCTCACCATGACCTTTCAAAGATAATCAAGAGTGGTCTCACAATGACATCATACAGCTCCTTTGGCACTTGTGGAGGCATCCCTGCATGCTTGGACAGTGAGTCTATATTCCTCCCTGGCCACCTGTCCCTGCTTCCACCACTTGTACATTTCTTTTTCATGTTTGAGTTTAGTCAGGAGCTCCTTGTTCATCCATGCAGGCCTCCTGCTGCCTTTGCTTTATTTCCTGCACATGGTGATGGATTGCTCTTGAACTTGGAGGAGGCAATTCTTGAAAATCAATCAGCTCTCCTTGGCCCCTCTTCTGTCCAGGGCCTCCCAAATGATTCTTCTTCCAAGTAGATCCCTGAACAGGCTGAAGTCTGCTCTCCTGAAGTCAAGGCTTGTGACACTGCTTTTTGCTTTTTTCCCTCTTCTCAGGATCCTGAACTCCACCCTTTCATGGTCACTGCAGCCAAAGCTGCCCCCAGTTTTCACATCCCCATACAGCTCCTCCTGGTTTGTAAGTATAAGGTCCAGCAAGGCATCTTCCCTCATCAACTCTTCAATCACCTGTGTCAAGAAATTACCATCAATGCACTCCAGAAACCTCTCAAGTTGGTTGTGCCCTGCTGCGCTGCCCTGGCAGCAGATATTGGGGTTACTAAAGCCCCCATGAGGACCAGAGCCTGTGAACCTGAGGCTTCTTCCAGGTGTCTGAGGAAGGCTCTAATATGTAAGAGTATTTCTAATACCAAGGAAAAAAGACATTTGGGAATAGATTCAGTTTAAGAAGCACGTCCATCTAAGTTATTTAGGTCATTATAGATTAGGAGCCTTACAGTAGTTGCCCATTATATGAGAAATCAAGCAATTTATTCATACAGCACTGTCAGCTGCAATCCTCTTTGCCTCATTTGTCTCCTGCTGCAACTGTCTCAGAATAGATGGTGTGCACAGCGAAGCTCCCAAGAGCTTTACTGTACTAGAATGGACTATATGATAATGTTTGGTATGAAATAATGAATACCTAGAGGGCCTGATCCTATGTGGTCCTGACTATTTCGTGGAAGACATGAAGTATCCACAGTACCTTGCCAAGTCAGAGAAATTTAAGATCTCTGTGTATCTCAGAAGAGCTCAGAGGCTTCTAATACCTGACCTATATGGTGAATTAATCAGATTATTGGTGCACTGGGTTTATAGATCAGTTCATATTGCAGTAAAGTCATATTCATACTCCGTTTTCAGTACATTTTGCGTCTGAGGAGACTGAAAGCAGTCATGCACAAGGAGATGCTTAATTATGAGATTCCTGTTCATGGGCTTGAAGGTGAGCTGTGCAGTAGTGTGGGGGCTCTAGAACCCTACAGTATGCTGGGCAGTTTATCTGTGCAAAATATCATTGTCAGTAAATGACACATGCAGAGATGGTAAGGAATCACTTGCTGTTATGTCTGCAACAGTCCCTTCTCTGCTATTTCTGACCTGTGTTTCTCTTCCTAGTGTCTCTCTATTGCAGGCTACAAACAGGATTGCTAAATCCTTCAACAGCCAACAGATCACATCCTGAAACACTCATGTATCAAGGCTTTTGTTTAGTCCAAGTGAGTCTTTCTTTTCAGAGAAAATTAAGCACCCACTTGGGTCTCAGGCTATGAGGAGAAGTGTGGTGGGTTGACCTTGGCTGGACGCTAGGTGCCCACCAAGCCACTCTATCACTCCCCTCCTCAGCAGGACAGGGTGGGGAGAAAATAAGATGGAAAACTCATGGGTCAAAATAAAGGTAGTTTAATAAAGCAAAAGCAAAGGCCATGCACGGAAGCAAAGGAAAACAAAACCAATTTATTCTCTACTTTCCATCAGCAGGTGATGTCCAGCCACTTCCTGGGAAGTAGGGCTTCAGTACACATAGCGGTTGCTCCAGAAGACAAATGTCATAAGAATGCCCCCACCACCACCCCACTTCCTCCTTTCTCTTAGCTTTTATTGCTGAGCAGACATCGTATGGTATGGAATATCCCTCTGGTCAGTTTGGGTCAGCTGTCCTGCCTATGTCCCCTCCCAAGATCTTGCCCACCCCCAGCCTACTGGTGTGGGGGGAATGTCGGAGAGATGGCCTTGATGCTGGTGAGCACTGCTCAGCAGTAGCCAAAACTCTGGGGTATTATCACCACCTTTCTAGCTAACAATACGAAGCACAGCACTATGAGGGCTGCTATGGGGAAAATTAACTCCATCTCAGCCAGACCCAATCCAAGAAGGAAAACTGATATCCTCAGGTCTCATCTCAGCCACAGATGTCGCTACATCCAGCAGAGCTGAGCTGTGGGAAAGTGAGCAGTGACTTCATCTAGCTTGATAAAACTCTACAACATCTAGCACTGGATGCATTACATAGAAACTAGTGGCTAAAATGCCATCAAAGTTGCGTCACTTGTGACAGGAATAATGTCCCCTTGACTATCAGAACACCTTTGGAAGCACAGATGTGCTGGTGGGAAGGTGTGGGGAATTTTAAAGATCCCAAAATGATCCACCTGGGGAGGGGTAGCCTTTCTGGTCACTTCCGTGGTGTCTTGAGCATGCCTGGCCACCAGCAATAGTCTGGGATGACCAGTGCCATTAGCTTCCTTTTCCTGAGGCCCCACTGACTGTTTTTATAAAGAAAGTATTGATCCAAAAGAAGTCCTACTCAGAAGTAGAAAAAAAGGCTGACAGACTTATGAAAATTATTATAAACACCAACAAAAGGCTCTTAAAATAAAAAACAAACCAACAAACCCCCTTAATCTTAGAGAACAGCTGCAAAAGGCACAGAAAAATTTGGGCAAAACACTCAGTGCTCATGACAATTTTCAACATCCGTCTGGGATGCTTATTAAGTCTGCTGCCTGTGGGTATCTGTCTACTCAAAAAGGGAGGGCAGACCCTACACTCTTACTCATAGAGACCCATGTTTTGTAGCCTGAACAGTTGCACTGAAATAGTGGCATTGCTCAGGGAGTCAGGATTTGCTCACTGTGAGTAACGTTTATCTGCCCAAGAATAAAGTGCTTGAAAATTATAGATGAGTTCCTGAACTTCCACCCTGTTTTGTCTCTTCCAGTGATAATTTAATATTTGCAGACATTCACTCTAGCTTATTGAAGAGTTTTTTCATGGTTATTGAAGATTCAGAATCACAGATGGACACAGTGGTACCCAGTCATCACCAATGCCTACTGTGTCTTATCACAGCCCAACCCTCAATATTTAGATGTAAGAGCATAACATGCAAGTGAAATGCAACACGAGTAATGACCCAGTTTAGAGAATTTCTAAATAAGCAGCAACCTATCTCCTGTTACTGATTGCAGAGAGGCACAGACATATTGAACTGCATACCTATTAACTTCCAGGGACACATCACACTGCCATTCACAGGAGCAACTGAAACATTATCGTTGCTTCTTTCAAGAGAAAGGTCAAGAAAGAAAGGAATTGTTTTACACCTGCAGACATGAGGGTTGGGGTTTTTTTTAGAAAAAAAGTCTTTTTTTGTTCCCCTTCGTCTTCCTAAGAAAGTAAAATGATTCTGGACATTTTTACACTGAAATATATTAGTGCCTATTGTTAATAATAAATCATTTTTTGAGGCACATTATAAATGTATTGCCACAGCATTTCACTTGCATGAGGAGCTAAGCCTGAGATCTGGCTATATGTCCATACTGTCCCCTGTTACAGCAGCTTTTATTAATAACATAGCAAAGCCCAGAACCCTCATTTGTACTCATTCTCAGCCAGAACCAGGATCTAACTTTTAGTTAATACAACCAAAAAAACATAGTGTTTCTCCAGATCTAACATCTCCTTGCCCCGCACAGACAAGGAAACAATCCGGTCTTACCGAAGACTTCTGCTGACTTCATGTGGTGATGATGCTGCTGTGATGGGCAAATACTGCCCTCGTGCAGCCCACACAAACCAACTGCAAAACATTGTCACAAATGTCAAATATCAAGAAAAGCCATATCCTGCTCCGAGCAAGCATTTCTTATAAAAGTGGTGCACATTTTTGCCTGATGAAAGGTTTAACAGTGTGGTCTCTTGAGCCAGCTCCTCACCTGGTGTATTCCAGCCCAGGCTACATCAGAGTTTCTGCCCCAAAAGACTCTCTTTGCTTTCAGACATGCAATGGCTCAGTGGAGCATGTAGGCATGTTCCTCCAAGAGCAGGACCAGGCACTGAGCTGATCATTACATGGGACAGGAGTCCTGTGTTGGCCACATCAGTCAATGTGACTGCTCCTTTTCTCAGCCCACTGAAAGAAACTCGGGTGTTAAAGGTAGGTTTTAGTACAACAGGATTTAAAGCAAAGCCATGGTTTGGGGAATTCAGAGAGATGAAAATATGCGCACTGTCATATTTGCAGCACAGGTTCACATCCCTTTAATCTTGCTCACAGCAAATTTTCGAGTTTTCCCCACTCTCAGCAACCTCTGAGTAGACTCCTTGGGGCACCAAGGGAATACCTTTTCTTGCTGTCCTCTCTGAGGCCTGGCTGTACTGGCTTTCTTTTGCACTTTTGATGAGTTCCCCCTCATCCTCCAGGCTCTCCCTTTGCTGCTTCTCCTTCCAGAGGTCTCCCCTTGCCCACCATCGTCACTTATGCTTCAGGGAAGAAGCAACTCAAGTGCCCTTCCAGAAGGAACCACTTCACCCCAAAACAGCAGCCAGGAGGCCACTTCTCTTCCTGTTGCTCCGAGACAAGACTTTGAAAAGGGAGTAAGATACAATAAAAGTGGATGGTGGCCAGGTGTGGTCCTGGAAGCCCTATCTCAACAGGCAAGGCCAGAGAAGGTTAGAGATAAGGAGGGTAAGTAACACTGTGTAGACCTCAGTCCATCTGGTGCAGGGTTTCCAGACAGGGACGTTTGACCACGTTCTGAACTGTAAAAAAAGAAAGAAAAAAGTTCTTTCTGTTTGTGTGTATATATATATATATATTTATTTATATATATATCTCTATATCTATAAAAGGAATGCCAGGAGATACTGGTGAGCAGCTGAAACTGTATTTTTCTCAAATCTTCCCTTTTTGTAGCTTTTTATGAACACATTACAAAATAAGAAAAAATTACTAAGTAATTCAGAAATACCAGAATGAATTAGCTTTCTGTGTTTTTTGACCACTTTTATCCTGTCTTTAGCACTCTTTTCAAACAAACAAAAAAAACCCCTACCAATTTTGGAAGTCATTTTAGCAACGAGACAGCTGCTCTTCCATTTGGAACCAGGCTCCCAGCTATGAATTTTTACTTCATCTATAACAAGTGTAATAGGGCCATCACCTGTCATGGCACAGCCAACATTTCTTTTCTTTGTGGAAGTGGGATTGCAGGAAAGGTGTAAACAAATTAGAAGGTAAACATAAGCTTTGTCATACATGATTGTTCATAGGTTCAAAACACCCAACAAATTAATGCTGAGGAAGAGAGGTGTACTTGGAGACCTGTGACTGAACTCTTATGCCAGAGATTTTGTAGTAATTAACATTGCTTCCCTGTAGCAGCAGCGTAGCAAAACTCAGTGCAGGACCTATAGGAGAGAAAATTGATTTTATTTTAAAACATACAGCAACACTCTCACACCCATCTTCTTACAAGTGCCAGGCTGTAAGTTCAAATAGCCTGCATACTTATACTCATGTATATCCTAGTGCTTTGGCCAGGTTTCCTTGCAGAAACAGGAAGGAAAAGGGATGCTGGCTACCCAGCCTTCATCATCTCCTCATCCTTAGGTTAGCCTTCAGATACTGGTTTTGGATGAGTCTTTCTTGTACTGTTTCAGATTTGAAAATGGTTGTGATCTTTTGCCTCTCCATTCTGTCCCGCTCCCTGGAAGCATTAGGATTTTCTTAATAAAGTATCTAGTTTGTTTACCTGGAAGCTGCTTAAAAGGATTTGTCCTTTTCTTCTCCCCATCATCTCTTACTGGCATAGGTAGGTGATCTGGGTTTTTTCGTTCGTTTGTTTCCTTAGATTGCCCCTTCTTTTAGGATGTCCCTTGCTTTCGATTACTCTTTGTTACCTGTTCTGTGTCCTGATGGACTTGATGCACATGTGCTAGGAACTTAATATGCTGCCAACCCAGGTACCATCAGCACCTGCCTTTCCTACAGCCCATCTCCTGCCATTCCTCCTGGTTCTTCCACACCCAGACAGTCCCATTCATTTTCCATTTGGAGCAGTTTTAACGCTGCTATTACAAACCTCTACAATCCTAATGGATAAGATAGAGCTAACATCAAGTTCTGTTTTGCCAGCCTCTTTAATTAAAACAGAAAAAAAATCACCCTCACAATGTTACAACTGAAAAATCAGCACCCAGCAATCAGGAAGACGCAATCACCCTATTTCTAATTCTTTCCTCAGGGCAGCACACACAGAAAATAGATACGTTCTGTGAAAAGCAGCATTGCATTGCTTATATTTTATCATTCCACTGCTGAGTTTTATGTATTTGATTTGGCCTTTTAGTCAATTTCTTGTAATTGATTTTTTTTCCCCCACAACTGGATGCAGTTTCCTGCAGTTATTATCCTGCTGAAATTTAAACCTGTGCATATAATCCCAAGGTTAATAGAGGGCTTCAGGAAAGGAGGGAGAAACGTAACTGAACAAAATTCACAGCCTCAGCAGCCTTATTAATGTACGAGACTTAGAAGGAAATCTTTGTGCAAAGCGACAGTACAGTACAGACTGCAGACTTAGTCACCCAATCTGCAAATGTTGAGCTTTTGGAGTATTCCTACTTATGCCTAAACACTTAAAGGGTGAGGTGAGAGGATCCCAAAATAGGATCGGAATTTTAAATGGGCTCAAGGGATTTACCAGAACCTTGATGCAGAACTGGGGCTCACAAAGGGGCTGGGAGCAAGACGTGGCACAGCAGTACCAAGAGCGGAGTAGTGAGACTGTTGCTTTGGGTAACCCGGTTTCCAGGTGAAGTAATGGCCTCCCAGAGGTCACGCCATGTCTGCTTTCAGGAAGATTTATCTTCTGAGATACTCTAGTTTCCTTCAGTCATCAATGCCAATGAGAGAAAAAGTCTTAGAGAATCCCATGTGCAGTCCAGACCAAAAATCCTATTTATTCTGGCTAAATGCTAAACAGAACAATAGAAGAGGCCATCATTGTATATAATATTACTGTCACAAGTGTTGAATAAGTAAAGAGAATAATAGAAAAGAAAATTAAATGACGTTTTAAAAATCCACATGCTGTATATATTATATTTCCTTTATTAAATATAATCATGAGAATTCTGTACAGTTAGTTAATATTTTTTGAAATTTTTCCCATCTTACATAGAGAGCATCAGGGTTGGAACTGCTGGACATTTAAGAATGCATAGTGTTTTCCAAACTTCTGAAGTCCTCCTAGGGCAAAGACATCACTTATAATATCTTTGGTGCTTATGACCATACTTAAAATTTATCACCTGTCGCATTGCTAAAGTGATATGAGCCCTTCTACACAGCTCTTAAAAATATTCTCTATTTAATGAGGTAATTTAGATGTCCCAGAGATCAGTTCAAATATAAACATGCATATATAACTTAAAGTGCAAATAGCAAAATGTGCTTGGAGAAGAACGAGCTAAATTATCAGCCTAGTGAGATGTTACCATGAGAGAGAGAGATATTAATTTAGCTTGTGCATCTCATGCTAAATAGCATCTGCTGGATCAAGTCAGCTGATCCTAATGAAGCAATTAGGAATAATTGGCAGAAGTACATGTTACTGTCTTTCCTCTTACAGATAGAGAAAAATTCTTCATATGGACATGCCTGTTTCTCTATAGCTGTACAGAAAAGCTTCAACTTCTCCTCCTGCCCCACCTGTCATTCGGAGGGAACTGATAAAAACTGATGCTCTGTTAAGGTACTGCACCTGACCACCTCCTAATGTTGAGGCTCATTATTAACTTCCCAGCTGCCATTAAATGCTTCTTTTTTTTTTTTGAAACTTAAACATACACACACATATGCTTACACACCATTTCAGCCTACAGCAATGTCCAGGATCTATAGCAACCAGCAGAGAAACCTTAGCTTGCCTAAGCTGCACTCCCTGACACCTTCTTCTCATCACACAAAATACCCTGGCTCTCAGTCAAACAGAGTGCAAGCCTTTTCACTTAAAACTCACTGTTCAGAAGGGGGTAGCCAAGTATGTTTTATTATTTCATACTGTAGTCAAAGCTTCCACCTTTTCTTTGGTTATCACATGCTGCCCATATTGTTCAGGATATGGAAAGAAGTTGGGGGTTTTTTTAAATACACTTGGGCTCTCCCTCAAAGTTTCAAATTCAAGGTTCAAATTGAGATTGTCTTTTTTGAAAAATAGCTAGTACATCTACATCTATAATGCCCTGCGGTGGGGGAAATCGGAGTTAGCCATGAATCAGCCTGGGTACAAGAGTGTTAGCACCCACAGGCTTTCTGACCTAGCTAATAACACTTTATTTTACAATTCAAGTGCTATTTTGCTCTCAGCCAAAGTGGTGCAAATGAGGGCATTAGCAAGGCTGTGCTGTGAGACACCTCTGCACAGCGGTTTAGGCCACCTGCAACCTGAAGCCCCCACAGCTGTCCCTGCCCCATTCCTGCAACACCCTGGAGCTCCCACACAGTCACCGGCAGACCTGAACGCAGACCCCCCGCCAAAAACCTCTCTCTCCTCACTGGCTGCTGCACCACATCCCCAAGAGCCTCCAGGAATTATGCCGTGCTCTTCAGCACATTCTGGAACCCACACCATTCCCTATGTTATTTCAACCCAAAGTGAGACAGTCCCAGCTGTAATCAGGCAGCTCTATCCCTGCTGATTATTAAAAGCAGAGTTAAGTCAGTCCCATCCATTGAGGTGAAAGTGAAATCAGTGATAACTTTGATGTTTCAAAGGGGATTTTAACACATACCAGAAATGGCTTTTCTGAATAAATGAATTATTTGGTGGGGAAAAAAAGAAATATGGTGTTTGGGAGGGGAATGGAAGAATGAGAAAGTGAAAACTGAAAATCTTGGTAAAGCATATAGAATCATAGGATGGTTTGTGTTGGAAGGGACCTTAAAGATCATTTCATTCCAATCCCTGTGCCATGGGCAGGGACACCTTCCACGAGACC